>JAXCGZ010021444.1:0-22500 GCA_037179515.1 Halocaridina rubra
CCCCCACACTCTCTTTGTCCCAGCACACTAGGGAGGGGCACTGTACATAGTTATTAAAGTAAATAAACCAACAGATGTACAAACAAAGAGGAGCCCTTATTAATACAAATAGTAATAATGATTAATAATAATAATAATAATAATAATAATAATAATAACAATAATAATAATAATCTCCACAATCATCATCAAAGGAAAATTATTATCGCCAATAATAATAATAATAATAATAATAATTATAATAAGATCTAAGGAGAATTTTTGGAATAGACATCATGAAAGTAATGCTGAGGAATATTAAAACCCAGCAGAGAGCTGGATATTCATTACACATCTTTTATAATTCCTTCACATCTGACAGGTCATTACACTCTCCATCTCTGTTTCTCTTTACAGCCTGTTAAAGGCTGTCTTATTTTATCATTTTTTGGCCCATCCTGGTGTCACAATAATCTTTAATTTTATTTTTATTTTTTTATTTTAAAAGAAAAAAAAAAAGAAAAAAATCCGCGATGCACTGAATCCGCAATAGGTGAACCGCAAAATAGCGAGGGATTACTGCATACAGTCACCTTCCTTTTTACGAGTGTTTATACTACGCAAATTTAGAATAGCATTTCATGAAAATAATAGTTAAAAAATGCGAAATTTGCGAGCTATGTGCACGTGAGAACGAGAAAAAATGATTCAGTTTAGTAACTAAGTGACTGCCTCTGAGGCAGTTTCCCACCATGCTGCTATGTGCTTCAGCTCTATTCACCCAGTATTAACCCCAACAATGGCCTGGGGTTAGCCCTCCCCTTCCTCCTCCTCTTCTCTTTCCACTCCTACCATTTAAGTCACCTCCTCACTGCCATCCTGCTTGTCCCTGGATGCCTTTTCCCCATCATATATAGAGTGAGTACACCTATGATACATTTTACGTTTTTTTTTATATTTTTAATTCTGTACTACAGTATTATATTCAGGCATTGCATAAAAGAAAAATGAGTTTTCTAGTCTTGATTTTGTTATTTTTTTATGTTATCTTTATTTATTTTTGCAGCTAGGGGTTGGCTCTCCCACCTCTTTCTCTTTTCCTCCTTCTTCTATCACTTATGTCATCTTTGTTTACGTTTGCAGATAGGGGTTCGTTCTCCCTCATCCTCCTTTTCTTCTCCTACCGCTTATGTCGCGTGCTCACCGCCACCACGCACGTCCAAGTATGCCTGTTGGCCTCCACATAGGGGTGCGTTAAATTTTTTTTGCTGTACAGTATTTATTTGTAAATCTGTATTTATTTTAAACTGTACACTATTTGTATATTGATATAAATAACTGCAGGTCTGTCAGCATTGTTATGTACTTACAGAGTATGTTTTACCTATCTTATATCTTTGGATGGTGTGTTTATGTACGGTTTTGGAACGTATCTGTGCTTATTATCATTATTCCTTATGAAAATTGACTCTTTACATTACGCATAATTTATATTGCCCGTGCCTTTTGAGAATCTATCCCCATGTTGTTCCAAGAGGTGAGTGTAATCCTTCAATATAACCAAATATATAAGAAAATAAATAAATAAAGCCATTAACTTCATAAAAATGAATACAGCAGTGCTGTTAGCTGTATTCATGTGTACAGTGCTCCCTCATATACGCGGTGGTTCGGTTCCAGGACCCGCCACTATAGGTGAAAAACCGCGAAGTAGGAGCACCATATTAAAAAAAATAAATAAATAATAATAATAATATTATTATTATTATATTATTATTATTATTATTATTATTATTATTATTATTATTATTATTATTACTATTATTATTATTATTATTTTTATTATTATTATTACTATTGTTATTATTAAATATGGTGATCCTACTTCGCGGTTTTTCAGCTATCGCGGCGGATCACCTCCTTTGTTATGTATGATGACAAGGCACATGCTTATAAGCCAGTCTCATCCACATTGAACACCTGTTCGACACAGTAACCCCCCCTCCCTTATATTCTCTGCCAAAACTATTGGAAACAATTTTGCTGCTTCCTCATCACCACTAGCATATTCCCCTTAGCCTTTTATATTATGTAAATTAGCCCAAGCCCTAAAACAATTAAACCACCCTTTACTACCAACAAACTCCTCACATGCACTGCCTTCCCCCTTTTCTCTTTTCAAGTCTTCGAATAATATTTTAGCCTCTTCCAGTATTAACATAAGGCTTTTTGGGATATGCCATCAATTTTGGTCTTCAAGCCAAAGCACTAACAATCTCTCCAGCTCTAACATAAGGCGACTACTCTGCCTCATGATCATAGTGGTCAAACCTTTCACGTTATCATGGATGCGATCTTTGTCTTGGATGATCGTGGCCACGGTCATACGGGCTAATCCAAGATAGCGGCTAATGTTTGTAGAAGATTCTCCCTTTTCAGCACGGTTTACCACTTCAGTTTTATTACCATGGTGATTGCTTTTCTTTTCTTAGTGGTACCGCCATCAAAATGATCAACACGTTTGTGAAGCAAAGTCCGTAACGAGTGAACACAACGAGAGAGCAGACAAAAGCACTAGATACAGTATGGAATGTGGGAATGAAATGAGCATTGGTTCTTCTCCCTCTTCTAATGCTGCATGATATCCTATTCTTACACTACGCTCAACAAACTATTTTGAATACATCAGCAAACTATTTTGAATAAAATCGTATTTACAGCTATGTGTTTGGTATTTTTTTAAAATTTAGTATAAGTTTTCAGTATAACCATATATATAAAAAAATAAATAAATAAAGCCATTAACTTGATAAATACGAATACAGTACAGCTGTGTTTGCTAGCTTTGTATTCGTGTGTATTTCGAATAAAATCGTATGTAGAGTTATGTATTTGTTTTTTTTTTTAATTCCATATAATTTTTCAATGTAACCAACTGTATACAAAGAAATAAATAAGACCATTAGCCTAATTAATACGTATACAGTACAGCTGTGTTTGCTAGCTTTGTATTTATATGCAGTTCATATAAAATCGTATTTACAGCTATGTGTTTGGTATTTTTTTTTTTTTTAACTTTCAATATACAGTCACCTTGCTTTTTACTCGTGTTTATACTATGCGAAATTGGAATAGCATATCTTGAAAATAATAGTTTAAAAATGCGAAATTCGTGAACTACATGTGTGCCAGAAAAAGCACAAAAAAATGGTTTAGTTTAGTACCTAAATGACTGCCTCTGAGGCAGTTTCCCACCATGCTGCTATGTGCTTCAGTCTCTCTTCACCCAGTATTAACCCCAACAATGCCTTGGGGTTAGCTCTCCCCTTCCTCCTCCTCTTCTCTTCCCTCTCCTACCATTTTAGTCACTTCTTCACTGCCATCCCGCTCGTCCTAGGATGCCTTTTGCCCATCGTATATAGTGAGTACACCTGTGTAATATTTTACGTTTTTTGTTATGTTATATTTTTAATACTGTACTACAGTATTATATTGAGTCGTTGCATAATGAAAAAAAATGAGTTTTCTAGTCTTTATTTTGTTAATTTTTTTATGTCGTCTTTATTTTTGCAGCTAGGGGTTGGCTCTCCCACCTCTTCCTCTTCTCCTCCTTCTTCTATCGCTTATGTCATCTTTGTTTACGTTTGCAGATAGGGGTTCGTTCTCTCTCATCCTCCTCTTCTCCTCCTTCCGCTTATGTTGCATGCTCACCGCCACCATGCACATCCCAGTATTCCTGTTGCCCTCCACATAAGGGTTCGTTAAATTTTTTTTGCTGTACAGTATTTATTTGTAAATCTGTATATTTTTTAAAATGTACACTATTTGTATATTAATATAAATAACTACAGATCTGTCAGCATTGTTATGTACTTATAGAGTATGTTTTACCTATCTTATATCTTTGGCATGGTTTATGTACGGTTGTGGAATGTATCTATGCTTATTATCATTATTCCTTATGGAAATTGACTCTTTACATTACACATAATTTATATTACCTGTGCCTTTTGAGAATCCATCCTCGTGTTGTTCCAAGAGGCGAGTGTAATCCTTCTATATAACCAAATATATAAGGAAATAAATAAATAAAGCCATTAACTTCACAAAAATGAATACAGCAGTGCTGTTAGCTGTATTCGTGTGTACAGTGCTCCCTTATTTATCGCGGGGGTTTGGTTCCGTGACCCGCCGCGATAGGTGAAAAACCATGAAATAGGAGCACCATATTTAAAAGAAGAAAAAAAAAAATAATTAAATATGGTGCTCCTACTTCACGGTAAATATAAACATAAAAATATTACACTACAACGAAACTGTAGGTATTGCTTTTTCTGTACTCATGTGGTGTGCTTGGATATGGAGGGAGAGGCTTTCTTATTAGGAGGAAGTTGCTGAGGCAACAGGGGCAGATTAGTCTGGAGAGGCAAAAAAAAACACTCTATGCATAATTTATTAAAAAAATACAGTACCTCCGTACTGTAAGTTCTCATTGTACAATAATAAAACATACTTATAAAAAAAAAATTTACACTACAACAAAACTGTAAGTATTACTTTATCTGTATTCATGTTGTGTGCTTGCATAGATAGGGAGAGACTTGCTTATTAGGAGGAAGCTGAGGAGGCTGGAGCAGGCGAGTCTGGAGAGGCAAAAGTACATTCAGTACATAATCTGTAGAAAAAAATACAGTGAATGCACTATAAGTTTTCATTGTACAATAATAAAGCACACTTATAAACAAAAATATTACACTACAATTAAGCTGTAGGTATTGCTTACTTTTTCTGTACTCATGTGTTATGCTTGCATAGGGAGGGAGAGACTGGTTTATTAGGAGCAAGCTGGAGAGGCAGGTGCTTAGGAGAATGGGAGTCAAAGAACATCCAATACATAATCTATAGAAAAATTTACTGTACTAAAAGCTCTCATTGTAAGATAATAAAACACACTAATAAACATAAAAACTTTAAACTACTACAAAACTGTAAGTATTGCTTACTTTTTCTGTACTCACATGGTGAACTTGCATAGGGAGGGAGAGACTGGCTTATTAGGAGGAAGCTGGAGATGCAGGTGGTGAGGAGACTGGGGCAGGTGAGTCTGGAGAGGCAAAAGAACATACTTGGGCACGTGAGTCTCTAGAAGTGGAGGCTCCTGAGGTAGAAGGTACAGGATCTTTTGATGTGTTCTCTACCTTTACGAAGAATTGGTCAAGGCTACTCTGGAAGGATGCCCTCTTCTTCTCCTCATATATTTCCTTGTAACACCTCAAGATATAATTGAGCCCTATCTCCACCTTACTGTACCTGGCAACATTGGGGTCCTGAGCCTCAAGCTTTGCCAACAATTCTGCTAAGGCAAAGGATTCTTCCAATTCCTTGGTCGTGATTTTCTTGGGCTCTGGGCTTGGTAGTTCTTCCTCCTCATCAATTATCTGCATCTCCAGTTGAACGAGGTCCTCTGTAGGTAACTCCTCGCCATGAGATTCCGGGAGCTCTTTTTACCTGATTAACCTCCACCTCCAACTCGAGCTCTCTAATCATGACAACTACGTTCTTCGTTACAGCCTCAACTGTCTCCTCAAAGCTTTGAAAATCATTCACAATATAGGGATATGAAGTCTTCGATACCCCATTCAAGATCGTTTGCATCACTTCCTGCCAAGCATTACCAATATTCTTCACAGCATGACGAATATTGTACGATTTCCAGAAGTTCTTGAGAGTCAGGTTCTTGTCCTTCTCCGATGCCTTTAGAGCCATAGCAATTGTTCTTCGGAGTTAGTAAGCTTTGAAAGAGTCAATGACCCCCTGATCCATTGGCTGTAACAAGGAGGTGGTATTAGGTGGAAGGTAAACCACCTTTACATTAGGATGAAACTTGTCCAAATTTGCAGGGTGACCAGGGCATTGTCGAGGATTAGCAAAATTTTAAAGGGCAGACCATTGGAAGCACAGTACCTCTCCGTTTCAGGCAGATAATGGTTGCTAAACCAGTCCTCAAATGTTTGCAGGCTTATGCAAGCCATCTTGTTTGACTTCCAGATGACTAACTGTTGATCCTTCCAAATGCCCTTGAGTGCCCTTGGGTTTTCTGTCAATTAAACCAACAAGGGCTTCAGCTTACAGTCTCCAGCAGCATTAGCCCCCAAAAGCAAAGTCAGTCTCTCCTTGCTGGCTTTTTGGCTGTGTGCTGTCTTCACCTCCTTTCCTATGTACGATGACTAGGCATGTGCTTCCAGAATAAGCCAGTCTCATCCACATTGAACACCTGTTTGGCATGGTAACCCCCCTTCCTTATTATCTCTGCCAAAACCATTGGAAACAATTTTGCTGCTCCCTCATCACCACTAGCAGCTTCTCCTTGGACTCTTGAATTATGTAAATTAGCCCGAGCCTTAAAACGATTAAACCACCCCTTACTACCAACAAACTCCTCAGGTGCACTGCCTTCCCCCTTTTCTCTTTTCAAATCTTTGAATAATATTTAAGCCTTTTCCAGTAATAACATAAGGCTTTTTGGGATATGCCATCAATTTTGGTCTTCAAGCCAAAGCACTAACAATCTCTCCATCTCTAACATAAGGCGACTACACTGCCTCATGATCACAGTGAACATCATAGCAGTCAAACCTTTCACGTGATCATGGATGCGATCTTTGTCTTTGATGATCGTGGCCACCGTCATACGGGCTAATCCAAGATTGCGGCCAATGTTTGTAGAAGATTCTCCCTTTCCAGCACGGTTTACCACTTCAGGTGGATTTGCAAAGCCTTAGTGCATATTATGGTTGTTAATACTATCTCCAACCAGCTGTTTTTCATTTAACCACAGCAACAATAACTTTTCTTCTTGTATTAACTGTGACCTTTTCTTCTATAATATATTTTCTCCCTTAGCTACATCAGCCGCCTTATACATCTCTTTACTGTTTAAAGTAGTGCAGATAGTCGATATCGCCATGTTAAACTGCGTGGCGAGATCAGACACAGAAACACCGTTTTCATGCTTAGCAATTATTTCTTTATTCATTTCCACTGTTATTCGTCTAGGGTGTTTGACGCCACTGTCACTAACGCTGTTAACTTATTTTGGAGCCATAATAAGGGCTACCTGAAAGGCAAAACAATGGAAAATAAAGCAAGAACTATGAACAGATCACAAACAAACTACACATCGCGGGCTCCAATGCAGAACTGAGAACTGGCGAGTGGGAAACGTGGTCGCCTGGCCGACACATTTGAGCTCTTGGGTTTGGTTTATATTCGTGTTTTGAAGGGAAAATTTTGTTCAAAACTTTGTTCGTGGGTTGATTTGTTCATGGGAACAGGCGTTTATGTGTTGGGGTCACCTATATATATATATATATATATATATATATATATATATATATATATATATATATATATATATATATATATATATATATATATATATATATATATATATATATATATATATATATATATATATATATATATATATATATATATATATAATATATATATATATATACAGTGATCCCTTGTGTATCGCGAGGGTTAGGTTCCGGGACCCGTCGCAATAGGTGAATTTTCGCGAAGTAGGATCACCCTGTATGTACATAGGTATATTACATTTATTTTTGTTTACTGTATAAACCCTCCCTGTACTATTAACAAACCACCTTTTGCATTGTTCCTTCAATTATCGCGAAGGTTCGGTTCCGGGACCCGGTGCAAGACAGGAAAATCGCGGAGTAGGATCACCCTATATGTACATAGATATTTTAATTTATTTTTACATTTACACTCTATAACCTGTATAAACCCTCCCTGTACTGTTAACTAACCACCCTTTACTTCATAAATAACATCATGCAAGCGTAAATTTATATGACATACTCATGTACATAAGTATTTTACAATTATTTTTACGTTTACTGTATAAACCCTCCCTGCACTGTTAAAAAACCACCCTTTACTTTATAAATAACAGCATGCAACGTAAATTTATATGTACGTGATAGGTAAACTTACCGTGAAGGAGGTGGTTATGGTTTGTAGACTCTAAAGGAAATTATTCCGCAGCCAATAACAGCTTTACGGCTGTTATTCATTGAGACCAAAATAGCGGCTGACATCCGTAAACCTTTTTCCTTCTTTCAGCATATCTAGGAGTTTCACCTTATCTGTTATGGTTAACATCTTCCTTTGCCACTTAGGCTCACTACCAGAAGCCTTAGAAGATGAAGGATGCTTGGGAGGCATTGCAGAGGTTGAAAAAGGTGAAGAAAATAAATCACAAGCACAACGTATTAATAAGCTCAACGTGAACGGCGCACACGTGAGTTAGACTGAACGAGTGATGCGAGACAATGGAAGATGGTGCAAGCCTTTGTCCGAAGCGCTGATAGCGGTATCATATTTTACATGGTGCAATACTGTTAGTATTTATGTTTTTTTACTATTTTTTACTGTTTTGTTATTCCTAGGCTAAGAAATAAATTTTTGTATCAATAAAATCATGAAACTACTGGAAATTTTAATATATATGCTAGCTCACGTAGGTGCATCCCCAATACATTGTACGCTATCGGACACTATTTCACATGATGCAATACTTTACTTTTACTTTTACTTTTTGTGGTTTATACCCTCCAGTAGAAGGCTTCGCCTCCTCTCTGGCAGGTCTTAAGTTTATTTAAATTTTCTTTTTTTTTACTTTTTATCTCTCACACCTTGAAAGGCTCATGTATAGTAAAGAGTTCAATATCGTAGCATTTTTCAAATAAGTATGTTTTCAGATTTTTCTTGAATTGCACCACATCTTCACTGTCTTTGAGTAGCACTGATAATTCATTATATAATCTTGGAGCACTATATTGATAGGTTTTACTACCTATATTTCGATTAGATCTTGGTTCATGCAGTCTATATTTGTCATTTGCATGTCTCACTGTGATGTTTGTTCCAAGTTCAAAAGGGACTAAATACTCATGCAAGTATTTCGGTTCTCCGGTCTTTAATGTCTTGTAGTTTAGCAAACAGATTTTGTATACAATTCTTGCTTTTATCGGCAGCCAATGCAATTCAATCAGTGTCGATGTAATTCTTTGACGTCACTGTGTGCCTTTTACTAATCTTGCTGCTTTATTTTGAATGATCTGAAGTTTTTTTAATAAATTGTTGGGCAAACCATAGTAAAGGGAATTGCAATAAGATATATAACTCACAATATTGTGAGTTATATACCTAAATTTATGTTTTTTACTATTTTTTACTGTTTTATTACTCTTAGGCTAGGAAATACTTGTTTTATCAATAAAATAATGAAAATTTCAATATGTACTATCTTACGTAGGTTCGACCCTTTTCGTTTTCCGAAACGCTGAAACCAGTATCGTATTTTACATGGTGCAATGCTGTTAGTATTTATGTTTTTTACTATTTTTTACTGTTTTTTTATTCTTAGGCTAATAAATACGTTTTTTTATCAATAAAATCATGAAACTACTGGAAATATAAATATATATGCTAGCTCACGTAGGTGCGACCCCAATACATTGTACACTATCGGACACTATTTCACATGATGCAATACTGTGAGTTATACTGTACGTATATCTAAATTTATGTTTTTTACCATTTTTTACTGTTTTACTGGGGAATAAATTTGTTTTATCAATTAGAAAATGAAATATGTTTTTTTCAATAAAAAAATGAAAACACTGAAAATTTTTATTTTTTTTAATGTTTTAATACTTTTGCATATACCCCTCCAAAAAAAAATTTGCCAAAAAAAATCGCGGTACAGTGAATTCGCGAGCCAAGAAACAAGATACAGCGAAGGATCACTGTACATCATAGATAACAGCAGGCAAGTGTAAATTTATATGAAAGTGATAGATAAACTTACTGTGATTGAGGTGGTAATGACATGACATACTCATGTACATAGGTATTTTACAATTATTTTTACGTTTACTATATAAACCCTCCCTTCACAGCTTTCGCAACTGCCGAGTTATGGACTTCGTCAGGAGCAAATCCCTTGTAGTCGTGGATGACTTCGGGCCACAACTGCTTCCAGCTGGCATTGATTGTGGCTGGCTTCATGTCTTTGATTGCATTCTGAATATTTTGAAGGCATGTGGCAATCGCGTACTTACGCCAGTACGTCTTCACTGAGAATTCTTTGTCCGAATCCATGGATTCAACCAGGTTCACCTGGATATTTCGTGTGTAGAGGGCCCTGAACGCACGAATAACGCCTTGATCCATAGGCTGAATCAATGACGTCATATTCGGTGGCAGGAACTCTACTTGAACACCGTTATATTCGAGATTAGTTGCGTGGCCACCAGCATTGTCCATCAAAAGAAGGACTTTAAATTCAAGGCCTTTTTCCGCAAGTTAAAGTTTGACCTTAGGGATAAAGCATTGGTGAAACCAGTCCGATGTGAGGCTTTTCATGATCCAGGTCTTAGAGTTATGCATCCAATACACTGGCAGCAGATTCTTGTTTTTATTCTTCAAAGCCCTAGGGTTCTTTGACTTGTAGAAAAGCCAGGGCTTTAACGTGAAGCCCGCAGCATTCCTGCACATGATGAGGGTAACGCGATCTTTGTGCGCTTTAAATCCCGGGGCTTTAGCTTCTTCCTTGAAGAGAAAAGTGCAAGATGGCATTCTTTTCCAAAATAATCCAGTCTCATCCATGTTGAAGACTTGCTCAGGAGCATATTCCCCTTCGGCGATAAGTTTCTTTGAGTCGTTGTTCACGTAATCTTCTGAGGCAGCTGTATCTGCAGAGGCAGCTTCTCCATAAACCGAAATGCATTTTAGGCATAGCATTTTTGAAATTTGGCGAACCATCCCTTGCTTGCCACGAACGATTGTATCTTCGGTGGAGAATCGCTGGAGGGTCCTGGTTGTGGGTCGTCGATATCTTTTTCTCTCCCCTCCTCCTCTCCACGGTCGCCACTTTCATCGTCGGGATCGCTTGTAGCGAATGTCTCGTACAGCTTCTTCGCCTTTGTTTGTATGATATTGCTGTCTATGCTGATGTTTTTCTTTCTGCAATCAGCAATCCACAGGGCCAAAGCAGATTCTATCTGCACTATTATCTTATTACGGGATGTTATGACCCTCCTCGCTGATTTATTAAAAGAAATAGTCGCTGTTTTCCTGATATTTGCCTCGTCCTTTTTGATGTAGCAAACAGTAGATTCATTGAGGCCAAAATAGCGGCCGACATCCGTAAACCTTTTTCCTTCTTTCAGCATATCTAAGAGTTTCACCTTATCTGTTATGGTTAACATCTTCCTTTGCCACTTACGCTCACTACCAGAAGCCTTAGAAGATGAAGGATGCTTGGGAGGCATTGCAGAGGTTGAAAAATGTGAGGAAAATAAATCACAAGCACAACGTATTAATAGGCTCAACGTGAACGGCGCACACGTGAGTTAGACTGAACGAGTGAGGCGAGACAATGGAAGATGGTGCAAGCCTTTGTCCGAAACGCTGATAGCGGTATCGTATTTACATGGTGCAATACTGTTAGTATTTATGTTTTTTACTATTTTTTACTGTTTTAGTATTCTTAGGCTAAGAAATACGTTTTTTTATCAATCAAATCATGAAACTACTGGAAATTTTAATATATATGCTAGCTCACGTAGGTGCGACCCCAATACATTGTATGCTATCGGACACTATTTCACATGATGCAATACTTTACTTTTACTTTTACTTTTTGTGGTTTATACCCTCCAGTAGAAGGCTTCGCCTCCTCTCTGGCGGGTCTTAAGTTTATTTAAATTTTCTTTTTTTTTTACTTTTTATCTCTCACACCTTGAAAGGCTCATGTATAGTAAAGAGTTCGATATTGTAGCATTTTTCAAATAAGTGTGTTTTCAGTTTTTTCTTGAATTGCACCACATCTGCACTGTCTTTGAGTAGTACTGATAATTCATTATATAATCTTGGAGCAGTATACTGATAGGTTTTACTACCTATATTTCGATTAGATCTTGGTTCATGCAGTCTATATTTGTCATTTGCATGTCTCACTGTGATGTTTGTTCCAAGTTCAAAAGGGACTAAATACTCATGTAAGTATTTCGGTTCTCCGGTCTTTAATGTCTTGTAGTTTAGCAAACAGATTTTGTATACAGTTCTTGCTTTTATCGGCAGCCAATGCAATTCAATTAGTGTCGGTGTAATTCTTTGACGTCGCTGTGTGACTTTTATTAATCTTGCTGCTTTATTTTGAATGATCTGAAGTTTTTTTAATAAATTGTTGGGCAAACCATAGTAAAGGGAATTGCAATAAGATATATAACTCACAATACTGTGAGTTATATACCTAAATTTATGTTTTTTACTTTTTTTTACTGTTTTATTACTCTTAGGCTAGGAAATACTTGTTTTATCAATAAAATAATGAAAATTTCAATATGTACTATCTTACGTAGGTTCGACCCTTTTCGTTTTCTGAAACGCTGATACCGGTATCGTATTTTACATGGTGCAATACTGTTAGTATTTATGTTTTTTACTATTTTTTACTGTTTTATTATTCTTAGGCTAAGAAATAAATTTTTTTATCAATAAAATCATGAAACTACTGGAAATATAAATATATATGCTAGCTCACGTAGGTGCGACCCCAATACATTGTACGCTATCGGACACTATTTCACATGATGCAATACTGTGAGTTATACTGTACGTATATCTAAATTTATGTTTTTTACTATTTTTTACTGTTTTATTATTCGTAGGCCGAGAAATAAATTTATTTTATCAATGTGATAATGAAATATGTTTTTTTCAATAAAAAATGAAAATAGTGAAAATTTTTATTTTTTTAATATTTTAATATTTTTGCATATACAGTGTTCCCCCCCCCCTTATCGCAGTAGTTCGGTTCCAGGACCCGGCGCGAACCAGGAAAACCGCGGAGTAGGATCAGCCTATATGTACATAGATATTTTAATTTATTTTTACGTTTACACTGTATAAACCCTCCATGTACTGTTAACATACCACCCTTTACTTCATAAATAACAGCATGCAATGTAAATTTATATGAAAGTGACAGATAAAATTACGGTGAATGAAGTGGTAATTACATGACATACTCATGTACATAGGTATTTTACAATTATTTTTACGTTTACGTACTGTATAAACCCTCCCTGCACTGTATATGCAGTACAGTATACTGTATATATATATATATATATATATATATATATATATATATATATATATATATATATATATATATATATATATATATATATATATATATATCAGTATCAACACTCTACGGTGTTTGATATCCACGTTTCACTATCTCGTCCAGAAAACCCAAGCGCATTAACACTGAGAAATACTCCATGAAGATTGTTTAGTCTGTTCTAGCAAAGAGACATAGGCTTTCCACCTGTAACTGAAGTTTCTATGTATTCCATGAAGTTCGATCTCGCAATATTACTCAGATATTCGCCAAAAATCCAAACCCGTAATGGTGATTATCTCAAAATATCTCGGATAAATTACAATGAAAACAATAAGATAAGAATACCATAATTAAGCTTACAGCAGGTCATTAATCTTTACAATATCCATAAAATTTACCAATATTTTGTACATTTAAGTCAAAATATAGTGACAAAGTTATAATTATTTTTACGTTTACGTACTGTATAAACCCTCCTTGCACTGTTAAAAAAACACCCTTTACATTATAAATAACAGCAAGCAACGTAAATTTACATGAAAGTGATAGATAAAATTACGGTGAATGAAGTGGTAATTACAGGACATACTCATGTACATAGGTATTTTACAATTATTTTTACGTTTATGTACTGTCCCTGCACTGTTAAAAAAACACCCTTTACATTATAAGTAACAGCAAGCAACGTAAATTTACATGAAAGTGGTAGATAAAATTAAGGTGAATGAAGTGGTAATTACATGACATACTCATGTACATAGGTATTTTACTTTTATTTTTGCATTTACACTGTATAAACCCTCCCTGTACTGTTAACAAACCACCCTTTACTTCATAAATAACAGCATGCAACGTAAATTTAAATGAAAGTGATCGATAAAATTATGGTGAATGAAGTGGTAAGTACATGAGTATGTCATGTACATAGGTATTTTACAATTATATTTACGTTTACGTACTGTATAAACCCTCCCTACACTGTTAAAAAAACACCCTTTACATTATAAATAACAGCAAGCAACGTAAATTTACATTTTCAATAAAAAATGAAAATACTGAAAATTTATATTTTTTCAATATTTTAATATTTTTCCGTATACCCATGAAATAAAATAATAATTTATAAAAAAAAAAAAAAAAACGCGATACAGTGAGAACGCGAACCAGGAAACGCGAATAATCGTGGGAACACTGTACCCCCCCCAAAAAAAAAATTTGCCAAAAAAAATCGCGGTACAGGGAATTCGCGAGCCAAGAAACACGATACAGCGAAGGATCACTGTACTTCATAAATAACAGCATGCAAGGGTAAATTTATATGAAAGTGATACATAAACTTACTGTGAAAAAACTGTTAAAAAACCACCCTTTACTTTATAAATAACAGCATGCAACGTAAATTTATATGTACGTGATAGGTAAACTTACCGTGACTGAGGTGGTAATGACGTTTGTAGACTCCAGAGGAAATTATTCCGCAGCCAATAACAGCTTTACGGTTGCGTTTTGGGGCGAAGGACATGGTAATGGGGAGTTGCTGTCTCTGTTTCTTCTTTTGTTGGAAGATGGTCTGGTAAGGAATCATGGCATCGTCGAGAAGATTACACAAGGTCACCAAACGAACATATTATCGTCATGTACCTGCGAGAGTTGTTGGACTGCTTTCACATATTCATACATGGCTGCCAAACGTTCGAGTGTAAGGCCAGGTTCTTCAATTTCTTCGTGCGTTTCCTCAAGTTTTTCTTCTTCCTCTTCTTCGATCGCTGGTTTTGTCATTTTTTCCAAGTCTTCATCAATCAAAGGCTGCAAGCGGCAATCAGTCAGCTCATTCACATCTTCGTGAGTCATATCTTTAAAGCCTTCTCCTAGCAATGCAGCCAACTTCACAGCTTTCGCAACTGCCGAGTTATGGACTTCGTCAGGAGCAAATCCCTTGTAGTCGTGGATGACTTCGGGCCACAACTGCTTCCAGCTGGCATTGATTGTGGCCGGCTTCATGCCTTTGATTGCATTCTGAATATTTTGAAGGCATGTGGCAATCGTGTAATTATGCCAGTACGTCTTCATTGAGAATTCTTTGTCCGAATCCATGGATTCAACCAGGTTCGCCAGGGCATTTCGTGTGTAGAGGGCCTTGAACGCACGAATAACGCCTTGATCCATAGGCTAAATCAGTGACGTCATATTCGGTGGCAGGAACTCTACTTGAACACCGGTATATTCCAAATTAATTGCGTGCTCACCAGCATTGTCCATCAAAAGAAGGACTTTAAATTCAAGGCCTTTTTCTGCAAGATAAAGTTTGACCCTAGGGATAAAGCATTGGTGAAACCAGTCCGATGTGAGGCTTTTCATGATCCAGGCCTTAGGGTTATGCATCCAATACACTGGCAGCAGATTCTTGTTTTTATTCTTGAAAGCCCTAGGGTTCTTTGACTTGTAGAAAGCCCGGGCTTTAACATGAAGCCCACAGCATTCCCGCACATGATGAGGATAACGCGATCTTTGTGCGCTTTAAATCCCGGGGCTTTAGCTTCTTCCTTGAAGAGAAAAGTGTGAGATGGCATTCTCTTCCAAAATAAGCCAGTCTCATCCATGTTGAAGACTTGCTCAGGAGCATATTCCCCTTCGGCAATAATTTTCTTGAAGTCGTTGTTCATGTAATCTTCTGAGGCAGCTGTATCTGCAGATGCAGCTTCTCCATAAACCGAAATGCTTTGTAGGCCATAGCGTTTTTGAAATTTTGTGAACCATCCCTTGCTTGCCACGACTTCTTCTCTCCCCTCCTCCTCTCCACGGTCGCCACTGTCGTCGTCGGGTTCGATTGTAGCGCATGTCTCGTATAGCTTCTTCGCCTTTGTTTGTATGATATTGCTGTCTATGCTGATGTTTTTCTTTCTGCAATCAGCAATCCACAGGGCCAAAGCAGATTCCATCCGCACTATTATCTTATTGTGGGATATTATGACCCTCTTCGCTGATTTATTAAAAGAAATAGTCGCTGTTTTTCTGATATTTGCCTCGTCCTTTTTGATGTAGCGAACAGTAGATTCATTGAGGCCAAAATAGCGGCCGACATCCGTAAACCTTTTTCCTTCTTTCAGCATATCTAAGAGTTTCACCTTATCTGTTATGGTTAACATCTTCCTTTGCCACTTAAGCTCACTACTTAGAAGATTGAGGATGCTTGGGAGGCATTGCAGAGGTTGAAATACGCGAGTAAAAAAATCACAAACAAAACGTATTAATAAGCACAACATAAACGGCGCACATGTGAGTTAGACTGAACGGATGAGGCAAGACAATGGAAGATGGTGGAAGAACCAAACTTCAATGAAAAAGCCAATCAGACCCCATGATACAGAACATACAGAAAAATAATTCTGTGATTCCTCGTCTCCCACCCTTTCAGCCAATAGCATTCCATGAACTATCTCACTTTGGTGCGAGCCTTTGCGTTTTCCAAGATGCCAATACATTGTACGCTATCGGACAGTAATTCACATGATGCCATACTGTGAGTTATATATCTAAATTTATGTTTTTTACTATTTATTTCTGTTTTATTACTCTAAGCTAGGAAATACTTGTTTTATCAATAAAATAATGAAAATTTCAATATGTACTAGCTCACGTAGGTGCTACCCTTTTCGTTTTCTGAAACGCTTATACTGGTATCGTATTTTACATGGTGCAATACTGTTAGTATTTATGTTTTTTACTATTTTTTACTGTTTTATTATTCTTAGGCTAAGAAATAAATTTTTTTATCAATAAAATCATGAAACTACTGGAAATTTCAATATATGCTAGCTCACGTTGGTGCGACCCTTTGCATTTTCCAAAACGCTGATACCGGTATCGTACTTTCTATGGCGCAGAGTTACATGTTCAAATTTATTTTTTCTTACTATTTCTTACTGTTTTATTATTCGTAGGCTGGGAAATAAATTTTTTTTATCCATAAAATAATGACATTTTTTTTTTCAATAAAAAATTAAAAATACTGAAAATTTTATTTTTTAAATATTTTAATATTTTCGCATATACCCAGAAAAAAAAATTGCCAAAAAAAAATATCGCAATACAGTGAATTCGCAAGAGGTGAATCGCAATAGAGCGAGGGATCACTGTATTTATATATATATATATATATATATATATATATATATATATATATATATATATATATATATATATATATATATATATATATATATATATATATATATATATATATATATATATATATACAGTGTTACCCCAATTATTTGCGTTTCTTGGTTCGCGTTCTCACTCTATCGCGGTTTTTTTTTTTGGATAAATTATTATTTTGTTTTACGGGTATACGCAAAAATATTAAAATATTGAAAAAAAAAATTTTCAGTGTTTTCATTTTTTTATTGGAAATGTAAATTTACGCTGCTTGCTGTTATTTATAATCTAAAGGGTGTTTTTTTAACAGTGCAGGGAGGGTTTATGCAGTTTGTAAACGAAAAAATAATTGTAAATGAGTATGTGTGTCACGTCATCATCACCTCATTCATCGTAATTTTATCTATCACTTTCATAAAAATTTACGTTGCGTGCTGTTATTTATAATGTAAAGGGTGTTTTTTTAACAGTGCAGGGAGGGTTTATACAGTTCGTAAACGAAAAAATAATTGTAAATGAGTATGAGTATCACGTCATCATCACCTCATTCTCCGTAATTTTATCTATCACTTTCATAAAAATTTACGTTGCTTGCTGTTATTTATAATGTAAAGGGTGTTTTTTTAACAGTGCAGGGAGGGTTTATACAGTACGTAAACGAAAAATAATTGTAAATGAGTATGCATGTCACGTCATCATCACCTCATTCACCGTAATTTTATCTATCACTTTCATAAAAATTTACGTTGCTTGCTGTTATTTATAATGTAAAGGGTGTTTTTTTAACAGTTCAGGGAGGGATTATACAGTACGTAAACGAAAAAATAATTGTAAATGAGTGTGTATGTCACGTCATCATCACCTCATTCACCGTAATTTTATCTATCACTTTCATAAAAATTTACGTTGCTTGCTGTTATTTATAATGTAAAGGGTGTTTTTTTAACAATGCAGGGAGGGTTTATACTGTACGTAAACGAAAAAATAATTGTAAATGAGTATGTATGTCACGTCATCATCACCTCATTCACCGTAATTTTATCTATCACTTTCATAAAAATTTACGTTGCTTGCTGTTATTTATAATGTAACGGGTGTTTTTTTAATCCCATGTTTAAGACTTCTGGGCGGCTCTTTTGTCTCCTTCTTTTCAAGTTTTCTTCTGTTTTGCTAGTTGTACCTCTTGCCATTGTACTTTGAGAAGGTGACCAGTTTAGGTCACGAAATTAATAAGTACTTTATATATATATATATATATATATATATATATATATATATATATATATATATATATATATATATATATATATATATATATATATATATATATATATATATATATATATATATATATATATATATATATATATATATATATATATATATTTTCGTTGTTTTATTTAATGGGCTTTTCCTTCCATTTTAGACTGTATGTTAACAGTTCAGTGTTATTAAAATATATATATATATATATATATATATATATATATATATATATATATATATATATATATATATATATATATATATATATATATATATATATATATTCAGTGATCCCTCGTTTATCGCGGGGTTCGGTTCCGGGACCGGCCACGATAGGTGAATATCCGCGAAGTAGGATCACAATATATACATAGGTATCTTGCATTTATTTTCACCTTTAATGTATAAACCCTCCCAGCACTGTTAAAAAGCACCCTTTACTTTATTAATAACAGCATGGAAGCGTAAATTTATGTGAAAGTGATAGGTAATCTTACCGTGAATGAGGTGATAATGACGTGACATACTCATATACATTGGTATTTGACATTTATATTTACCTATATTGTATAAACCTTGCCTGTACTGTTAAAAAGCACCCTTTTCTTTCTTAATAACAGCGTGCAAGCGTAAATTTATATGAAAGTGATAGGTAAATTTACCGTGAATGAGGTGATGATAACGTGACATACTTGTGTACATAGGCATTTTACATTTATTTTTACCTTTACCGTATAAACCCTCCTTGCACTGTTAAAAAAACAACCTTTACTTTATTAATAACAGCATCCAAGTGTAAATTTATATGAACATGATAGGTAAACTTACCATGAATGATGTGTATAGAGTCCAGAGGAAATTATTCCGCAGCTAACGACAGCTTTATGGCTGCTTTTTGCGAGAGAAGAACATGGTAATGGGGAGTTGCTGTTGCTGTTCCTTCTTTTGTTGGAAGATGGTCTTGTAATTAATCATGGCATCGTCAAAAAGATTGCAGAAGGTCACCGAACAAACCATATTATCATGTTCTTGCGAGAGTTGTTGGACCGCTTTCACATGTTCATACATGGCTGCCAGACGTTCGAGTGTAAGGCCAGGTTCTTCGATTTCTTTGTATGTTTCCTCTGGTTGTTCTTTTTCCTCTTCTTTGCTGGCTGATTTTATCATTTCCTCCAAGTCTTCATCAGTCAAAGGCTGCGAGTGGCAGTCGATCAGTTCATTCACGTCTTCGTGAGTCATATCTTCAAAGCCTTCTCCTCCTAGAAATGCAGCCAACTTCACAGCTTTCACAACTGCCGAGTTATGGACTTTGTCAAGAGTGAATCCCTTGTAGTCGTAGATGACTTCAGGCCACAATTTCTTCCAGCTGGCATTGACTGTGGCCAGCTTCATCTCTTTGATTGCATTCTGAATATTTTGAAGGCATGTAGCAATCGTGTAGTTGCACCATTATGTCTTCAGTGAGAATTTTTTTTCCAAATCCATGGATTCAGCCAAGTTTGCCAGGGCATTTCGGGTGTAGCGGGCCTTGAACGCACGAATAACGCTTTGATCTATAGGCTGAATCAGTGATGCCGTATTTGGTGGCAGGAACTCTACTTGAACACCATCATATTCTAGATCAGTTGCATGGCCACCAGCATTATCCATCAAAAGGTCTTTAAATTCAAGGCCCTTTTTTGCCAGATAAATTTTGACCTTAGGGATAAAGCATTGGTGAAACCAGTCCGATGTCAGGCGTTTCGTGATCCAGGTCTTAGGGTTATGCATCCAATACACTGGCAGCAGATTCTTATTCTTATTCTTCAAAGCCCTAGGGTTCTTAGACTTGTAGATAAGCCCTGGCTTTAACATGAAGCCCGCAGCATTCCTGCACATGATGAGGGTAACGCAGTCTTTGTGCACTTTAAATCCCGGGGCTTTAGCTTCTTCCTTGAAGAGAATAGTGCGAGACGGTATTCCAAAATAACTGCCTCATCTATGTTAAACATTTGCTCAGGAGCATATTCACCTTCCTCGATAATTTTCTTGAAGTCGTTTTTCATGTAATCTTCAGCTGCAGCTGTATCTGCAGAGGCAGCTTTGCCTTAAACCGAAACACTCTTAAGGCCATAGCGTTTTTGAAATTTGGCAAACCACCCCTTGCTTGCCACGAACGATTGTTTCCTCAGTAAAGAATCGCTGGAGGGTCCTGGTTGTAGGTCGTTGATATCTTCTTCTCTCTCCTCCTCTCCACGGTTGCCACTGTCGTCGTCGGGTTCATTTGCAACGAATATCTTGTACAGCTTCTTCGCCTTGTTTATATGATATTGCTGTCTACGCCGATGCTCTTTTTTCTGCAATCAGCAATCCACAAGGCCAAAGCAGATTCCATCCGCACTATTATCTTATTGAGGGGGGTTGCGACTCGCATCGCTGTTTTACTAAATGAAATAGTCGCTGTTTTCCTGATATTTTCCTCTTTCTTTTTGATGTATCAAATAGTAAATTCGTTGATGCCAAAATGGCTTTACATCCGCTAACCTTCTTCCTTCCTTCAGCATATCTAACAGTTTTACCTTATCTGCTATGGTCAACATCTTCCTTTGCAGCTTAGGCTTACTACCAGAAGCCTTAGAAGATGAAGGACACTTGGGAGGCATTGCAGAGGTTGAAAACTAGAGTAAAAAAAATCACAAGCACAACGTATTAAGAAGCACAACACGAACGGCGCACACGTGAGTTAGATTAAATGTGTGAGGCGAGACAATGGAAGACGCTGGGAGAATGAAGCTTCAGTCAAAAAGCCAATCAGACCCCATGATACAGAACATACAGGTAAACAATTCTGTGATTTGTCGTCTCCCACCTTTTCAGCCAATAGCATCCCATGAACTGTCTCACGTAGGTGTGAGCCTTTGCGTTTTCCAGGACACCATTACAGTGTACGCTATCGTACAGTATTTCACATGGTGCAATACTGTGAGTTATATGTTTAAATTTATGTTTTTACTATTTTTTACAGTTTTATTATTCAAAGGCTAGGAAATAAATTTTTTTTTTTATCAATAAAATTATCAAAATACTGGAAATTTTAATATGTGGTAGCTCTCGTAGGCGCAACCCTTTGCGTTTTCCGAAACGCCGATACCGGTATCGTACTTTCTCTGGTGCAGAGTTACATGTTTAAATTTGTTTTTCTACTATTACTTGCTGTTTTATTATTCTTAGGCTGGAAAATACATTTTTTTATCAATAAAATAATGAAAAAAAAATGTTCAATAATATAGTGAAAATACTGAAAATTTTAATGTTTTAATATTTTAATATTTTCGCATATACCCAGAAAAAGAAAACTCGCCTAAAAAACCGCAATGCACTGGATTCGCGATAGGTGAACCGCGATATAGCGAGGGAACACTGCATATATATATATATATATATATATATATATATATATATATATATATATATATATATATATATATATATATATATATACCTAGTTCTCAGAATAACGCCTAGATAGGTTCTTAGAAGTGTCGGGTAAATGGAAAATCGCGTGAAAAAACGAGTCATTTTCCATAGGAAACAATGATAAAGGGCATAGATATGTTCCAAACCTTACATAGACACACCATGCCTAAGATATAAGATAAGTAAAAAACATATTTTATTACTACATAGCAAAGCAGAAAGCCCTGTATCTATTTTTAAGAGTATAGATATTCATATTCACTTTACAGCTAGAAATTAACAAACATTTCTGTACTATACTCTATTGTGCAGTGGGCAACAGTCATACAGTACACTAGGACATGCATGGTGGCCGTGAGCAAGTAACTTATGCGGTAGAAGAGGAGGAGGATGCAGCAGAACAAACCTCT
>JAXCGZ010021444.1:25000-45000 GCA_037179515.1 Halocaridina rubra
GAGAGAGAAATGGGTAAGAGGCCATGTATATGTATGTAAGTATATAAAATTTTCATTAACTTAGAATGAGAAATTATAAAATAGGGTTTTAAAGTTATTAGTAATCATATTGTATGTTATTATACTTTGCCTTAGGAATTTGCACATGATATTCTTTTACTAAAGGAAACATGAGTAGTATAAATTAACATCATTACATTAGTTTTGATATAAAAATTTCCTCTAACAGCATCTGTTGCTAAGTAAATGTCCTTACACTTTTCAGGGAAACAACTTCGTCATTTGAAGCTTCTCAAATTGTGCAGCATTGCCAGCAATTAATGAAGAGCAGCACAACATATTTGCAACAGTATTATATTGATAAAAGTGTTGATGCCCCAGAGGAAATCTCGCAACTTCAGGGTGTCCTTTGCAATGTTATACAGCATTCTTCCTGCCCTCTTGACCTTTGCATTAATTGTGGACAACTGATGGCTACAATTCATAAATGGCAAGAAAAAGATAACTTCCACCTATTCATACAAGCTTTAGTCGATAGAAGTAATCCGTATGAAAATTTAGCACCTCTAGCACAGTTAGCTATTTTAAATGGTGTATTGTGTGTTATTTCTCTGAGAGACTTATACGTTAAACATTCCAGAAATGATAAGCCGATTGGTATTCAAATTCTTCGAGCTATACTATCTCCGTGTTATCAATTAAATGAAGGTACTTTGGCTCTTATCGCAATAAGAATGCTGCAGCGTTGGACGGAGCGAACTCTAGAAGCTGTCAAAGTTTTGGAAGGTCTTTCCGAATTAAGTGAGATTCTACATCCCAGTTCTCATTTAATGTCAAGTATTTTAGATTATTTATGGCTTTCGTGGGACCATTTTTTAGACAGTGTAAAGCATGCTACCAAAGAATGCTTTCAGAATATAATAAGAATACAGTCGGAGCTGTTGCTAGATGATAGTAAGGAATATTACAGGCAACTTTGTGAATCCTTTTTAAGTAAGTCGGTGCCTAGAAATTACCAGCTGAGTGCTGTTAGTTGTATGGTATCATATATTGGATGTGAGGCTCTTTTAATGTCCAATCCAAGGCTACCAGAGAGCCTTTTGACATGTATGAAAAATCCATCTTTGTCCAGTCACGCAGCTGAGTTATTGGAATCTCTCTTCACAGTGCATGCAAGGGAAGTCTCACAAAAGAAGTGGCAGGACACATGGCTCTCTCCATTCATTTTATCATTTACCAAGGAGATGCAAACCTTTGGATATGAACTACTTTTTAAAAAACTGTTGTTTACGTGTCCGGATAGTGTTGATGATGTTGTTTCAACTCTGTTGGAGTCTGTGAATGATCTAAGTAGCAAAAAACTGTGTTTGTTAATTATGTGCATCAAAATTGGTCGTAAATCCTCGTACTGGCATATGAAATGCAAAGATAGACTCCTGGAAGATGTTGATGATTATTGGAAATATATTCTTCATTACCCAATTCTTGCTCTCTGTCTCAGTCACATGGATGAGTCCGTTCATAGTGCAGCATTTAGTTTATTGTCTGAAAGTCCAAAATCAACAGAGTTACCAGAGAAGAGAGAACTTAATCTTATTCTTAATTACTATTCTCACTGTATAACTATTCGTAACCCCTCTTATAAGCAACACCTTGTGAAAAGTACAAAGAAACTTCTTATGAGAATCAAAGAGGGATTGAGAGTTTTGTCCAGATCAATGAAAAACACAGAACTTTATCGTGATATTATTAATGATTTATCATCTTTTTGTACAAGTCTTTTCTTGTTATTGATGCAAAATATACAGAGTGGAGCAAATATGGCAAGAAGAGGAACATCTTTGCTTATTCTGGAATGTTTCATGGACATTTTTGCACCAGATGGCATCAAACTTTTTGGCATTGACAATCTTTACCAAAGTCAGGAATATGTGGATACACTTTTGTGCATTTTGGATGATTCTTATGAAAGTAATAAGTTAGTTGCTCTGAAGCTTTTACAGTCTCTATCACCTGATAAAACTGAATATCACAATGAGAGAAAAGTACAATGCCTGTTAAGTGCAAGCAGAGTTATGGCTTCATCTTGCCGACCCCCTGATTCTCTTACTGCGTCATACATTATAAAGTCTCTAGTGAATGATCCTTTTGTAGTGAAGATTTTTATCGATGAATTTGCCAGTGAGACAGGCGTTCAGAGCACGCGAGAAGTTTTCTTTGAATATTTATTGAAACTTTTGCAGAATGAAGTAAGTATTGCAAAAACTAGTTTATTGAAGGCAGCAGCTTCTAGTCCTTGTTATGGGTTATTACTTTGTTTAAGAGGACTTCTCATGGATATTCCTCCCAGTGATCTTAAAACTCATTATGAATTTTGGAAAAATGAAATTAAAAACCTTGTTGATATATGTCATACTATTTCTGAATTAGTTGCCCCTGTGGTACGTAATTCATCACCCGAGGGTCATTTGCCAATGGACCTTAACCCAGAAAGTTTGGCCAATCTAAAATCTGTTTTGCAAATGTCTTTAGGCTGTCAGTTTAATCAAAATGAAGACCTCCTCTCTGATGATGTGAAACCAGATGAACTAGTGAAAGCTCAAGCAGTTAGTGCACAGATGCTTTTATTGTGCGCATGGAGGTGTGTAAAAGAGATTTCTCTGATTTTAGGAGATTTAATTTTAAATTTTTCCCTTCCTCCTGATCCATTGTCTGTCTTGACTGTTGAAGATGTTACTTTGACTGGTAAATACTTTTTAAAGCAGCTCTCGGAAACAAAGCACAGAGGGGCCTTTGAACAATCCTACGTTGGATTTGTCAGAATTTGCGAGCGACTTTGGAAATGCAGTAATGAGGAGTTGAGTGCATTGCCTGAGAATTGGCTCATCAGTATTCTTAGGACCATTGAATTTGGTGAAGATAACTGTTTATGTGCAACACGTCGTAGTGCTGGTGTTCCTTTCATTGTTCAAGCTGTTTTATCATCCGAACCCAGTATTAGAGGAGGTTTGTGTCTACAGTATAGTATGAATACTTTGCTTAAGCTAGCAACAGAATCGCAGTTTACTGGAATGGATGTAAAACTTCATTCTTTCAATATTCTACGTGCCATTTACCGCGAGTCTAAATTGGGCGATCTCGTAGTACTGTATGCACCTGCAGGAGTTATGGCAGCTATAGAGGGCTATAAGAGTGCAACTTGGGCTGAACGGAATGCTGCAGCTCTTCTCTTTGCCTCTTTGATTACAAGGATGTTTGGCGTCAAGAAAACTCAAGATGATCTAAACCACAAAAATGCAATGTCAGCCCTTGTCTTCTTTAGAAGATATCCTGAATTATATCTTTTCCTTATAAGTGAATTGGAAGCTGGTGCTTCTCGTATAAAGGAGGGTATGTTAGTGCCAGCTCTTTTCCCTATATTGTTACTTTTCGCGCGATTATCGCCTTCACCCATCGAAGGACGTAGCTCAACTGTATCCTTGAATGCTTTCACGCCTGCTGTTATTCAGTGTTCATTTTCATCTGTATTGCAGCTTCGAGGTCTCGCTGCACAAGCTCTCCTCCCTCTCGTTACTCCAGATAATATCGTTCTAGTTATTGACGAATTATGCACCAGAGCTACCTTACGCAATCAAAATGCTCTCCATGGATGCCTTTTGTCTCTCTTGAAACTGTTAAAGTGCTATGGCAAGAACATCGTCTCTGATGACAAATACAGTCGCATCATTAGTTGCCTTATCAGCCTATCTTGGACTGCAACAAATCGTAATCCGTGTTTACTAACGCGTTGTTGTGCCTTACAACTTTTCGCACTTCTTTCAACAAATAGAATTTTATCAGCTGATTGTAGAGTGCTATCTTCAATCTATACAGATGCTTTCAGTTTAGTCTCTGTCAAGGATTCTTCTGTTTTATATGAGCCATGGTCAGCTTTGTGCCAGAAAGCAGCAGCTGAATTTGTGCTTAGTCTAAGTGAACACTTTACTGCCGACATATCAGAAAGTATTTGTTTACTATTAAGCAGTGCAAGTAGTGATGTACGTCTTGTGGGCTTGAACTATACTTTGAAATTTCATGAAACCTCTCCAATTATCTTTCATAAAATCTTGGAGCAGATTCATAATAAGGAATTCAAGAGCGATTGCCTCATAAAGAGCTTTCGTATTGTAACTGAGTACATAAGAATTAGTGATAGAAATGAACTTTATATTGAAATGGCGACCCTGACACATCTTTTGCAATATTCTGTACGTAAAGCCAATGAAGAATCTTGCATAGAGTTAATCAGTGAAATTATTGGAACAAGTTCGGCCATCATAGCATCATTTCTGTCAATGGTAAGCCCTTGGAATTGTAATACCAGTAAGTACTTTATCAAAACTAAAGATTCTTTGTACTTTACATGTACTTGCACTTCAATTCTCAGGAATAGCAATTACATCTGTTGCAGGTAAACTTCGTAATATAACTTTTTGTATATAAAAGCGGGCTTCTTAAATTAATCATTCTTTTTGTTAATATTTGAATACACATTATCATGAAATGCACATTAGTTAGAAAATAATGTTGTTGTTGTTGTTCTCAAAGCTGCTAGACCAAGCAGCACTGAGTCTCTAAAGAAAACTACTTCCGATTCTTGGCTTTAACACTGAGTTCTCTGAGAGTGTATGTTATGTTGGTGGCATATGTGGTTGCATGCAATTGGGTTTTCCATAATGTGTTTCGGAGTTGCTCTTAATATATCTGGCTTAAAGGAATCTTCGAGAAATGAATGCTAGAGTCATACCTTAGCGTAGAAAAAATAGTTTTATTTTGTGTGTTGAGAGATGAGCTCATTACTTGGGTGACGGAAGCATCTCCATGGTTCTCATGAGGGGCAGGGGTAGGTTTTTATTTTTTTTTAATTTTTTTTTTTTTAAAGATTGTGACACCAGGACGGGCAAAAAAAAAAAAAAAATTCTACCCTCATCGGACCTGGGCACGAAGAAAACATAAAGAGAAACAGAGATGGGGAGTATTGTAACTTGTCAGATATGAAGGGATAATAAGACATGTGTAACGAATATCTAAAAATATTTGATGTTGATGTAGGCATAGGTTTTGGCAGTTTGACTTTTTCTCCTCTACAGGGTGGATCTATCTAAAGATGCTGCCACTCTTGGTCTAAAAATAACAAATATATATTTTTTTCTCTTTTATTATAAAGAGGTAGTGGAAGTTCTTAAAACTTGTTCAGTTTCAGATTACTTGTGGAAGTAATTTCAGTAGCATCTGTTGCACTAAGGCAGAGGAAAAAATGCAATTATTATTATTATTATTATTATTATAACTTGATGTCGTATCTGTCTGCTTATCTATCTACCTATTAATCTATTGACCTATCTGTCTCTTTGTGCAAGGTAAATTAACCGTGATGACACCCAGCTAACCTGTAAGTGTCGTCTGGGTGCTGTCCGAGTTATTAAATGCTATATGTGACTACTAACCGTAGGCCTTAGCACCAGCACTGAAAGCAATAATCCACAACAGGCTACGACCACTTTACTTGTACTGTAATTCACTTACCAACTTTTTATACACCAATGTTACTTTGATTGATCTAGGAATAGTTACAGATACCATCGAGCCTTTGCCTCCTTTTATGTACAGGGGATCCTCGGCTTACACTATCCTCGAGTTAAGATTTTTGGTGGTTGCAGAGCATCTCCCATAAATTGTTTTGCTTTATTTTTTCATAATTTTTGGCCTGTATTATGTCTCCTAAGGTTAAAGCAGAGTCTTCTGATGGCAGTGCTTCAAAGAAAAGCAAAGCCATCACCTTGGAAGTGAAATTAGAGATAGTGAAATGCATGGAAAAGGGAGAAACTTTAATGCTTCATTATTATAAATGTTTATTTAGGAGTGTTCCGAGTTACACTGAAATTCGGGTTACGTCACATTTCAGGAACGGAACTCTGATGTAAATCGAGGGCTCACTGTAGTTATATTCTGCTTGAGGTTAGGAGGACTGTGTGGGAGTCAGCAGAAGGTCAGCCAAGAGATAAGACCATTAGTTTGGGGGTATTTAGGGCCTTTCCCTACAAGATTGCTGTGAAATTAGTAAATAAAGTGGTTTTATCGCCTCAAAAACTTCTTGCTCTTGCTCAACACACCTGAATATCTGGTAGACTTTGAAGTAACATCATTTGGTGGTAACAGTGGGATAGCCCACGCTTACCATACTGTAAAGACTAATAATATTTTATGCCAGTGGAAACATGTGCATTGAGGAAGAAAACATTGGAAATGGAAGACCACAAATCAACACTGACAGCAATATCAGGGGAGTCGAAAGTTTAGAGAATCCCTGAGTTAGAAGAGGAACTTTGAAGAATGAAAGCAAGCACAGAGGCTTCGTCGTCATGAAGTATGAGAGCAGTTAGCAGTAAGATCTATAGAGACGAAGCTGAAGCCGACATTGAGAGTGACCTTTCAGAAGAAAAGGAGGTGACGCAGGCCAGGCAACTGTGGAAATCCGAAAGAAGACCTCCCCCACGGTGCTTTGACATTACTCCCAAAGACCATCCTGCCACACTGATGGAAAACACAACTCAAAGGTGTAATTAGAAAGAACTCAAAATTAAAAAGTAATCACAGAATTGTGTAACTTGTCATCACGCCCCTGTCAAGAAAGCGCCCCATATTTAAGACTGCCATATATATCGTATATTGCGGCCTATAAGTCAAGTTTTTAAGACCATTTTTTTTAAGGTCAAAACTAGGGGTCGACTTATAGGGTAGATATAAAATAGCAACCTTTAAATATACAGTGTTACCTCCCTTATCGCGGTAGTTCGGTTCCGGGACCCGGCGCGAACCAGGAAATCCGCGGAGTAGGATCAGCCTATATGTACATAGATATTTTAATGTATTTTTACATTTACACTGTATAAACCCTCCCTATACTGTTAAAAAAACACCCTTTGCATTATAAATAACAGCAAGCAACGTAAATTTTTTATGAAAGTGATAGGAAAACTTACCGTGAATGAGGTGATGATGACTTGACATACATAGGTACAGTATTTTACAATAATTTTTACGTTTGCGTGAAATAGCGGCCGACATCCACAAAATTTTTTCCTTCTTTCAACATATCTAAGAGTTTCACTTTATCTACAATGGTTAACATTTTCCTTTGCCGCTTAGGCTCACACAAGAAGCCTTAGAAGATGAAGGATGCTTGGGAGGCATTGCAAAGGTTAAAATATGCGAGTAAAAAAATCACAAGCAAAACATATTAATAATAATAAGCTCAACGTGAATGGTGCACACGAGTGAGGCGAGACAATGGAAGATGGTGGAAGCCTTTGTCCGAAACGCTGATAGCGGTATCGTATTTTACACGTTGCAATACTGTTAGTATTTATGTTTTTTCTATTTTTTACTGTTTTATTATTCGTAGGCTAGGAAATAAATTTTTGTTATCAATAAAATCATGAAACTACTGGAAATATAAATATATATGCTAGCTCACGTAGCTGCGACCCCAATACATTGTACGCTATCGAACACAAGCAAAACCTTTAATAAGCACCGCGTGAACGGCGCACACGTGAGTTAGACTGAACGAGTCTTTGTCCAAAACGCTGATAGTGGTATCGTATTTTACATGTTGCAATAATTTTTTTTATCAATTAGATAATGAAATATGTTTTTTTCAATAAAAAAAATTAAAATACTAAGAATTTTTTTTTTTTAATATTTTAATATTTTTGCATATACCCATGAAATAAAATAATAATTTATCCAAAAAAAATCGCGATACAGTGAGAACGCGAACCAAGAAACGTGAATAACCGGGGGAACACTGTATTTGCACCTGTAACACCAGGATACCAGAAAACTGCTACTGAACTTGGCCTAAGGGCTGTATTTACACATGTTATTCTACTAAGACTTACGGTAAAAACCGGAAGCTGCTACTCATGAGGACTGCACATACTCCTTAAAGGAATATGTTCAAGGGTGATGTGAATATTTCATAGGCAAGGGACTCAGGGAGGCCAGATAGGACTCCTGGTTTGGGGAGATGATCTCTTCCTCCGCCACGTTTGAAGCCGGACTATAGGTAGTTGGACACTCGCCATTAGGGTTTTAATAGTAAATTTTCATCCGATATAGTGGTGAAAGAGGTGAGTACAGAAAAAAGTAAAATCTGACTGTTTATGTTGAAATGCTTGAAGTAAGTGGTGTTTTCAATCTGTGTGAATTGTTTTATTTATTTTACTGTAGATGAAACTTAATTTACAACCCAGTACTTAGTGACTCAGGCTTACTTTGGGCCAGGCTAAGTAATAGTTTAGGGGGGTCGACTATTCTGCAAGGTAAACCTCTAGTACAACATTTTGGGGTCAAATTATAGAAGTCGACTAATGTGCCAGATCGACTTATAAGCCGCAATATACGGTACTTCGACGGTGCCAACATAAAAGGCATCGAACAGCCCACCATGTTCCCTGCAAGGGAATTCCTAAGACAAATGTTCCTACAAATGAGATTAGTAAGACTGGGAAATGATCACATGAAAAGGAAGACGATTTGAGATTATTTCAGTGGAGATAATGATCAGTGAATCCCTTCAAGATTCTTCAAAGATCCCCCAATAAAGATAAGTTGCTTACATTTATTTAGTTGCTAGTTGGGAATTTCTGGGTATATGTTTGTTCAGAGGTCACACATGTTATTGCTTAATGAAGCAGATTTCTTTTTTGAGAATAACTAATAAATTTTGAAATACTGTATGCATAAATTGTAGTCTATAGCAAGTTATAAAGAATAGCTTATTATGCACATATATGACTTCTTAGTAATTTCGTGTATTTAAGTAGCAATTGTAATTGATCTTAGAGTTTAATAACTGGAAAGATATTTTCAGTTGCTCATATAGATTTATAATAATTAAGATAACAGAAATATCTATTACCACTAATTAGAGTAAAAATTAGTGCTCCATATTTAATATTTGTGAAAAAAAAAAAAAGTAGAATGAGCTACATCGTTTCAGTAAGTTTTGGTATTTTTCTTGTATTTCAGTGATTTTAGTCAGAGGCCATTAATAATGATCAGAAAAAGTTTTCAACTTTCTGTTTACGATTTACGTCATTGTTTCTTGAACGTTATGATATAATTTTGAAGTCTTTTTGAATTATAAGATAACTTTTATATGTCATTGAGGGTGAAGTAATAAAATTGTTAGAAGTGTCCTAATTGGAAAACATTGAGTAAGAATAATATTTGCGTCAGTGTAGTTTGAATGTGAGATAGACAGAATTTGAGGGTTAGTAATTCAAGAGCGATTTGCAGAAAAAAAAGCAAATGTCTCCTAATTAAAAGTAATTAAGAGGGGTTAGCATATTCGAACGTACAAAATAAAAAGAGTGATAATTGACCATTGTTAAAGCCTAAGGCAAGATAGTGGTCATATTAAACTCCAAGCTGTTTCCAAATCTAATCAAAGTGGCTCATGAGTGATAAATCTGCAAACTCCAGCTTAAAGACAATGTATGTGGACAGGGAATGGCATCAGTGAAATGTGTAATACGCAAGAACGAGTAAGGTGAAATAATAAGAGTAAATGCGAGAGGGAGGGCTGATTGGAGTGTATTTGCTTGGTCTGTCAGTGAGAGAGGCAGAGGGAATGGCTAGTGTGAGAGAGGGATAGTTTTTGTGCCAAGCTGCTTGAAATGTTCTTGAAAATTATTTTCTACTTTGTTGTACGGGTCCTGCAAGGGTGGGATGGTTGTTTAGAAAATTATTAAGTTGTTTACAAATATAGTTTTATTGAACGTATATTCCTTTTGAATATAATAAAGACTTTACCAAGTAATTTTGAAGGTCTCATTTCTTTTGTGTATTGACAGACGAACATGCAAAATTTGGAGTTACGAATGGAGTGAGAGGAAGAGTGCTGTACAGTATTTGTAATATATGTTTTGTATTAAATAGTTTGTTTCTGTGGCTTTCCAAGAGTTAATTTTAAGATGGTAAAGGACTTAATATTAGTAGCAATAATTTTTAAAGAACTGTATAAAAGTGTATTTGAAAAGTATATGTTGGTTCAAGCTTATAGAAGCCGACAACAGTTCAAACTGTGCAAGAGATCAACTTGAAAGACAAAGAGTAACCCTCAGCTGTTGTAGTTCTTTGGTTCTTACCTCAAATTTAGAATTAATTTAGCCCTGCAGAAGATAGTTGAGAAGAAATAAGAGTGTTTCCTGTCTTCTTATTATTTCAATTGGTTCTCTGGAAGAGAGAGATGGCTAATTATGTAGTTCTCCTTGCAGTGACAATATAATATTATCATTTCATGTGTATATGTATTGCTGATGTAGTTTTTGCTTTTCTTATTATTTCTGTTGTTTTATTTTCTTGTTTCTTTTGTTTTTTGTTGTGTAGAGTATTTTTTCCTCTCTGTTTTTATTGTTGTTTTGTTTAATTTTTATTTTTTTTGTATTCTCAAATACAAGTTTTATATATGTGTAAGCAGGATGTAATTTCAATTTTGTTTGAATTCCAACACTTGCTTATTGTGTTCTTTTGTTTTTGTTAAGCCTTCAGTTGTATACCTATTTTTTCGTTTGAGTTTTGATATTTTCTCGTAATTGATACAAGAATGGAAGGTTTTTTATATTAATAAATTTTGAATGCCTGTTTGATTTTTACTGCATTTTTTATTATTATTATTATTATTGTTATTATTATTATTATTATTATTATTATTATTATTATTATTATTTTTACATTTAGCATTATTGCTTGTATTGTCATCACTATTGTCTTTATTATTATGATTATGAAAACTATTCTTTTTGCCATTGTCAATAGTATCAATTACTGTTATATATTTATTACAGTTAAGAATATTTACAGTATTTTTATATCTGATACGATCTTTATTTTTTATCAGTGTTACTAAGCAACCTGTCAGAAAAATATTAGTAGCATTGACTGCTTATATAAATCTCACCCCAAAACTCCATAGTTATATAATTAATCGATCAATAAGGTCCCTAAGTCACTTAAGATAATAATTATAACATTACTAACAGCCTCTATTCTAGCTTTCATAGTGTCTCTTATTGTGCTGGTCCAAATTGCAATTTTTATTGCTTCGCTTTCCTTTACCTATTAGAGAATTGTAAACACTTGCAGGTACAGTTTCTGTTGTGTATGTGTATAGGGCTAGTGCTCGATCGTAGATGCAGTGCCAGTTATAACTATATTTGTAACTGCCATGTATATCCTTTATTGCCTTGGTCTACTTTATATGTTTGTTGATCGTAGAGTAGGATCAGTGCCCATCAGGTGATTTTCCAATATCCAACCTTACCCCCTTGGAGGTTGTAGGGTGCAGGTTATGGGAAGAGCTGGCCCACCCAATGTGGCGACATGATGGTAAACAAAAGGAAGGAGTTCAGTGATCTAGTACACCAGGAAGAGAAGCTTTGGAGATGTTGCTCATACAAATATCACCATCCAAAATAATAATATAATTGTAACATTTTTACAATTTTTCTTTGTGACAGCCAGACTCAACTGGACAATCTTTGCCTCATTTATTTTTATAAATTTTTTAGGTTAAGGTAAAGCCTAAATGTCCCCTCAGAGAGATATAAAATAAGAAGTATAACTGCTTTTTGCAATGTAATAATTAATAATCTCCAGTAAGAAGAGTCAGTTGATTGCTTGATATGAGTGTGACGCCAGGACAGGCAAAAACTGCCCTCTTCAATAAAGACCCAGGCACAAGAAAACACTAAGATGAGGGAAAAGAAAAAGGTTAAGGACAAGGCAGAGATGAAGTAATGATACACAAAGGAAAACGACAGACAGAATAAATAGTCAAAGTACAGAGGACCTACAGATATGGAGGATTAGGCCCTTCCAGAGTCTGGAGATAAATGAGAAGAAGCAGTCGCTGCACCGACCAATTCGCGAGCTACAAATATCCACACAGTATCTGTGAGATTAGGCCACTTGGCGAGTGTTACGTGGCCTCGGCAATGGGGGAGGGATGCAACTCGCCAACTCATCAGAGCAGCGATTGAAGAAGTAGCGATAGAAAAGAAAAAGGGATGATACCATATGGCAAAGAGAGCATCCAGATCAGAAGTAAGAGACGGATCATTAAAGAGTTTGACTGCCTTAGATTCAACCCTATCAAGGAAATAAGTATAAGAAGCACCCCAGATGTGTGAACACTATTCTAAGTAGGGACAGATAAGACCTTAATAGATTTTAAGTAACTGTAAAGAGAAGTAATGACTGAAACGAAACAGAACACTCAATATTTTGGATGCAGATATAGAAATTTCGATTATGTGATTTCTCCAAAAAAGAGTTAAAGGCTATATGGATTCCTAATATGTTGATAGACTTAAGAGGGTAAATTTCGTTAGTTTTGAAGACAACACGGCTATCAGAAGAAGACGATAAAGAGATAGCCTGAAACTGTGTCTTGGAGGCATTAAATTTAACTAAATATTGTGTACCTAACTCATATACCCTCTGCAGATAGTAGAAGATCATTGGTGAAGAGAAGGAACAGAGTAGGTGAAAGAACAGAGCCCTGTAGAACACCACTTGTAATAGAGAAAGGGCTAGATGTTGCACCATCAACAACTACAGATATAAAACAGTCAAAGAAAAATGGAATTCAAAGAACAGAAAGAAGGGGTAAAGCCATTGGCAGGGAGTTTGGCCAACAGAGCCTTGTGCCAGACTCTGTCAAAAGCCTTAGAGATATCAAGGGCAATGAAAAAGGATTCCCCATAGTTCCTCAGAGAAGATGACCATACATGAGTAAGATAGGACAGTAGGTCACCAGTGGATCTTGCCTTGCGGAAGCCATATTGGTGATTAGAGATAAGTGAGTTAGATTCAAGTCATTTCAAGAAGTGAGCACTGAGCAAAGTTTCGAAAACTTAAGCAGCAGAAGAGGATAGGTCGATAGGTCGGTAGTTTGAAGGAATAGAGCGGTCACCCTTCTTAGGAATAAGTTGAACTAGAGCATGCTTCCAAGATGAAGGATATTTATCTGTTTATCTATCTGGCTTTCTTTTGTACACAAGGTTAATGACACTGCTACCAGCCAAGGAAAATGTGGGTAAAATAATTTACAAGCATGACAAATTAACCATGCTAACATCCAGCAAACACTTAATTTTTGCTTAGGCACTATTTGAGTTATAATCACCATATGACCGACTAACCATAAGCCTTAGCATCAGCACCAGAAAACCCACAACTTGCCATGCCCACACTACTTGTACTGTAATGTAAATAACAGCTACTTATACACTTATGATTTTATTTTGATTGGACTAGTAATAGTCACTACAGTCTCTGCCTCCTTTTATGTATTTGAATTCTGCTCGACTGTATGGGAATCAGTCAATATATATATATATATATATATATATATATATATATATATATATATATATATATATATATATATATATATATATATATATATATATATATATATATATATATATATATATATATATATATATATATATACAGTGTTGCCTCACTTATCGCGGTAGTTCGGTTCCGGGACCCGGCGCGAACCCGGAAATCCGTGGTGTAGAGATCAGCCTATATGTACATAGATATTTTAATGTATTTTTACGTTTACACTGTAATTTTTTTATGAAAGTGATAGGAAAACTTACCATGATTGAGGTTTTGATGACTTGACATTAATAGGTTCCATATTTTACAATAATTTTTACGTTTATGTAAAATAGCGGCCGACATCCACAAACTTTTTTCCTTCTTTCAACATATCTAAGAGTTTCACTTTATCTACAATGGTTAACATTTTCCTTTGCCGCTTAGGCTCACTACAAGAAGCCTTAGAAGATGAAGGATGCTTGGGAGGCATTGCAAAGGTTTAAATATGCGAGTAAAAAAATCACAAGCAAAACATATTAATAATAAGCACAACATGAATGGTGCACACGAGTGAGGCGAGACAATGGAAGATGGTGGAAGCCTTTGTCCAAAACGCTGAGAGCGGTATCGTATTTTACATGTTGCAATACTGTTAGTATTTATGTTTTTTACTGTTATATAATTCTTAGGCTAAGAAATGCGTTTTTTTTATCAGTAAAATCATGAAACTACTGGAAATATAAATTTATATGCTAGCTCACGTAGCTTCGACCCCAATACATTGTACGCTATCGAACACAAGCAAAACGTGAGTTAGACTGAACGAGTCTTTGTCCAAAACGCTGATAGCGGTATCGTATTTTACATGTTGCAATACTGTTAGTATTTATGTTTTTTACTATTTTTTACTGTTTTATTATTCTTAGGCTAATAAATACGTTTTTTTTATCAGTAAAATCATGAAACTACTGGAATTATAAAATATATACTAGCTCACGTAGCTGCGACCCCAATACATTGTACGCTATCGAACACTATTTCGTATGAAACAATACTGTGAGTTATACTGTACGTACATATATCATTCAGTTATTAGTACAATGCATATTAATTAAAATCCATCTACTTATTTGATGATTTTACAAAATCTATTGTATTTATTCACTGTAATTTGGACCAAATATTCCTTTTGTAAAGATTATACTGTACTTTTCAAAAGAGGTGGTCAATAAACGTATCTATCTGTCTATCTACATTTATGTTTTTTACTATTTTTTACTGTAGTATTCGTAGGCTGGGAAATAATTTCTTTTTATCAATTAGATAATGAAATATGTTTTTTTCAATAAAAAAAAAAATGAAAATACTGAGAATTTATTTTTTAGTATTTCAATATTTTTGCATATACCCATGAAATAAAATAATAATTTATCCAAAAAAAAACTGCGATAGAGTGAGAAAGCGAACCAGGAAGCGCGAATAACTGGGGTAACACTGTATACAGTGTTACCCCCCTTATCGCGGTAGTTTGGTTCCGGGACCCGGCGCGAACCAGGAAAACTGCGGAGTAAGATCAGCCTATATGTATATGGATATTTTAATGTATTTTTACGTTTACACTGTATAAACCCTCCCTGTACTGTTAAAAAAACACCCTTTATATTATAAATAACAGCAAGCAATGTAATTTTGTATGAAAGTGATAGGAAAACTTACCGTGAATGAGGTGATGATGACGAGACATACATAGGTACACTATTTTACAATAATTTTTACGTTTACGTAAAATAGCGGCCGACATCCACAAAATTTTTTCCTTCTTTCAACATATCTAAGAGTTTCACTTTATCTACTATGGTTAACATTTTCCTTTGCCGCTTAGGCTCAACACAAGAAGCCTTAGAAGATGAAGGATGCTTGGGAGGCATTGCAAAGGTTAAAATATGCGAGTAAAAAAATCACAAGCAAATCATATTAATAATAATAAGCACAACGTGAATGGCGCACACGAGTGAGGCAAGACAATGGAAGATGGTGGAAGCCTTTGTCCGAAACGCTGATAGCGGTATCGTATTTTACATGTTGCAATACTGTTAGTATTTATGGTTTTTACTATTTTTTACTGTTTTATTATTCTTAGGCTAAGAAATACATTTTTTTTTATCAATAAAATCATGAAAGTACTGGAAATATAAATATATATGCTAGCTCACCTAGCTGCGAAACCAATACATTGTACGCTATCGAACACAAGCAAAACGTTTAATGAGCACAACGTGAACGGCGCACATGTGAGTTAGACTGAACGAGTCTTTGTCCGAAACGCTGATAGCTTTATCGTATTTTACATGTTGCAATACTGTTAGTATTTATGTTTTTTACTATTTTTTACTGTTTTATTATTCTTAGGCTAATAAATACGTTTTTTATCAATAAAATCATGAAACTACTGGAAATATAAATATATATGCTAGCTCACGTAGCTGCGACCCCAATATATTTTACGCTATCGAACACTATTTCGCATGATGCAATACTGTGAGTTATACTGTACGTACGTATATCATTCAATAATTAGTACAATGTATATTAATTTAGAATTCATTTACTTATTTGATGATTGTACAAAATCTATTGTATTTATTCATTGTAATTTGTACCAAATATTCCTTTTGTAAAGATTATACTGTACTTTTCAAGAGAGGTGGTCAATAAATGTATCTATCTATCTATCTAAATTTATGTTTTATACTATTTCTTACTGTTTTATTATTCGTAGGCTGGGAAATAATTTTTTTTTATCAATTAGATAATGAAATATGTTTTTTTTTTTCAATAAAAAAAATGAAAATACTGAGAATTTTTTTTTTTTTAATATTTTAATATTTTTGCATATACCCATAAAATAAAATAATAATTTATCCAAAAAAAAACCGCGATACAGTGAGAAAGCGAACCAAGAAACGCGAATATCCGGGGGAACACTGTATATATATATATATATATATATATATATATATATATATATATATATATATATATATATATATATATATATATATATATATATATATATATATACAGTGATCCCCCCATTATCGCGGGGGTTTGGTTCCGGGATGCGGCGCAAAACAGGAAACTCGCGGAGTAGGATCAGCATTTATGTACATAGACATTTTAATTTATTTTTACGTTTACACCGTATAAACTGTATAAACCCTCCCTGTACTGTTAACAAACCACCCTTTACTTCATAAATAACAGCATGCAAGCATAAATTTATATGACATACTCATGTACATAGGTATTTTACAATTATCTTTACATTTACTGTATACTGTAATCCCTCCCTGCACTGTTAAAAATCCACCCTTTACTTTATAAATAACAGAATGCAACGTAAACTTATATGTACATGATAGGTAAACTTACCTTATCTGTTATGGTTAACATTTTGCTTTGTCGCTTAGGCTCACTACAAGAAGCCTTAGAAGATGAAGGATGCTTGGGAGGCATTGCAAAGGTTAAAATATGCAAGTAAAAAAATCACAAGCAAAACGCATTAATAAGCACAACATGAACGGCGCACACGAGTGAGGCGAGATAATGGAGGATGGTGGAAGCCTTTGTCCGAAATGCTGATAGCGGTATCGTATTTTACATGTTGCAATACTGTTAGTATTTATGTTTTTTACTATTTTTTACTGTTTTATTATTCTTAGGCTAAGAAATACGTTTTTTTATCAATAAAATCATGAAACTACTGGAAATATAAATATATATGCTAGCTCACGTAGCTGCGACCCCAATACAATGTACGCTATCGGACACAAGCAAAACGTTTAATAAGCACAACATGAATGGCGCACACGTGAGTTAGACTGAACGAGCCTTTGTCCGAAACACTGATTGCGGTATCGTATTTTACATGTTGCAATACTGTTAGTATTTATGTTTTTTACTATTTTTTACTGTTTTATTATTCTTAGGCTAAGAAATACGTTTTTTTATCAATAAAATCATGAAACTACTGGAAATATAAATATATATGCTAGCTCACGTAGCTTCGATCCTAATACATTGTACGCTATTGGACATTATTTCGTGTGATGCAATACTGTGTTATACTGTACGTACGTATATCTAAATTTATGTTTTTAACTATTTTTTACTGTTTTATTATTCGTAGGCTGGAAAATAAATTTTTTTTATCAATTAGATAATGAAATATGTTTTTTTTTCAATCGAAAAATGAAAATACTTTTTATTTTTATTTTTTTAATATTTTAATATTTTTGCATATACCCAAAAAATAAAATAATAATTTGCCAAAAAATAAACTGTGGTACAGTGAAAACGCGAACCAAGAAACGCGATCCTGCGGGGGATCACTGTATATATATATATATATATATATATATAATATATATATATATATATATATATATATATATATATATATATATATATATATATATATATATATATGAATTATTTTTACCCCAACCGGGCCTTGAACCTGGGACTTATAATTACTGAGCCAAGATGCTACCAACTACACCACAGGAGGTTAAAAGGAAACAGACCTTATAGCTTCTATATGCTATGAGAGCAATGAACGCATTCCATCTGAATGCCACTGTGTTCATATTACAGTTTCCCCAACTTCACTTGTGCAATCGTTTTCGCATTTAATTCAACTCCCAATCTCATTCGGGACTAACAATACCTAAATAAGCACATTCCCATACAACAATGACTTATGTGGAAAAATCACCCCAATAAGGGTGAAAATCTCACTTTGTAGAGGGTACTAACCGACCATACTGAAACAAAGGCACAATCTCTGGTTAGTGGTCATTAGGTAAATTTTTCTCTGAATAATTCAGTCAGAAAGTTGTTTTGGCTTAGCACTGTCTTCCCCAGTACCTTGAAAACCAACATCAGGCTCTAGTATTCCACTGACGTTTAGACGATATTCCCTGTGTATTCATGTAAAAACACTCCTCTATCATCAGGTAGTGGTAAGGGTGTTGGTGACCTTGGTGAGAGTATAGCTTTCCCATTTCCCCCTCCTCTGCTCCTCCCTCTCCTACCACTCAAGTCAAGAGATCATCGCCACCACACACCTGTTGTCCACCGTATATAGAATGAGTTAATTTGTTAATATTTTTGCGTAACTGTATATCTTTAGTACTGTACTTGTTTATTTTTAGCTTACTTACATATGTATTTCAGCTTGCTTATGTACTTGTAAAATGTGTTTAACTAGCTTATTTCTTTGGTATAATATGTTTATACATGCTTGTGGAACGTATCTATGCCTATTAACATTATTCCTTATGGAAATATACTCTTAAAATTCAGTGAAATTTGGTTTAGAGCCTATCCTCGCCATGTACATCTTTTATTGCCTTGGTCTACTCCATATGTATGTTGATTGCGGAGTCTGATCAGTGCCCATCAGGTGATTTTCCTGTATATATATATATATATATATATATATATATATATATATATATATATATATATATATATATATATATATATATATATATATATATATATATATATATATATACAGTGATCCCCCGCTGGATCGCGTTTCTTGGTTCGCGTTATCACTGTACCACGTTTTTTTTTTTTTTTTTTTTTTTTTGTCAAATTATTATTTTATTTTTTGGGTATATGCAAAAATATTAAAATATTAAAAAAATAAAAATTCTCAGTATTTTCATTTTTTTTATTGAAAAATACATATTTCATTATCTACTTGTTAAAAAAAAATTTATTTCCCAGCCTACAAATAATAAAACAGTAAAAAATAGTAAAAAACATAAATTTAGATATACGTACGTACAATATGACTCACAGTATTGCATCATGCGAAATAGTGTCTGATAGCGTACAATGTATTGGGGTCGCAGGTACGTGAGCTAGCATATATATTTATATTTCCAGTAGTTTCATGATTTTATTGATAAAAAAAATGTATTTCTTAGCCTAAGAAAAATAAAACAGTAAAAAATAGTAAAAAACATAAATACTAACAGTATTGCAACATGTAAAATACGATACCGCTATCAGCGTTTCGGACAAAGGCTCGTTCAGTCTAACTCACTTGTGTGCGCCGTTCACGTTGTGCTTATTAAACGTTTTGTTTGTGTCTGATAGCGTACAATGTATTGAGGTTGCAGCTACGTGAGCTAGCATATATATTTATATTTCCAGTAGTTTCATGATTTTCTTGATAAAAAAACGTATTTCTTAGCCTAAGAATAATAAAACAGTAAAAAATAGTAAAAAACATAAATACTAACAGTATTGCAACATGTAAAATACGATACCGCTATCAGCGTTTCGGACAAAGGCTCGTTCAGTCTAACTCACGTGTGTGCCGTCCACGTTGTGCTTATTAATACATTTTGCTTGTGATTTTTTTACTCGCATATTTTAACCTTTGCAATGCCTCCCAAGCATCCTTCATCTTCTAAGGCTTCTTATAGTGAGCCTTAGCGGCAAAGGAAAATATTAACCATAACAGATAAGGTAAGTTT
>JAXCGZ010021445.1:2500-37500 GCA_037179515.1 Halocaridina rubra
GGTAATCTTGAAATACTGTATTCAGGCTTGCAAGTATAGTAACAAGATGGAACAAAAAACTCTACTTGAAATACATCTAAGGACAACTATTAACATTATTAAATTATGCACAACAAAAAGGAGCAGAAGGAAAGTAAAGTTTCGTCCATCGAAAGGTAATTCTTTTCAATTCAGCAAACTCAGTAAGTACAACATCAGATGAATGGAATCATTCGTGAAACAGTAACTTAATAATCAAACCAAGATTTTTCGTGGGAGTACTTATTCAAAAGAATTAATATGAAAATTCTGCAAGCTCAGTGACTACTCCATTGAATTCTATGATTACATCACTTATGCATTTCGTTGGTTGTTTCAAAACATCCTCACTAGCTTAGATTTTTTATAAAGGCATCAATCCCACCCTGCAGCTGTCAAATTTAGAAACAAATCTTTCATTTCGATACGTGTACAAAATGTAACTAGAACACTAAAGAATAAACTAGAATCATTACCAATATATCGGATAAGTTTTAAACCATCATTTCATGCTCCTTTATGGTTTAATCACCCAACAAAAGTGCGACTTTTGCATTCCATTCATTTTGCATTACCTTACTGCTCATATACGGGGTAAGCTTTTTGGTTGTTTAGTTTCACTGCATGTTCTATGTGAGCTTCGGAATTATACATATGAGCTTTTACTAGTTGTCAATGAAGCTCTGAATGGAATACGTACGTCATTTTTATTTCCGTTTTTTTTTTTTTTTAACTGGAGACCATTCAAATCTCATTTATTTTTTTTTATTTTTTACAACCAAGTCCTTATTAAGTACGATTTGTGTCGTAATGATATTTCCTAAACACATTACATATATTGGATGAATATTTTTACTATGCATTTTATCACGAAGCCTGTGAGAGAAGCTTAAAATATTAAGTGATAACTGCAATTTGTCCGGTATGCCTCATTGGGTTCATATGCAAATGATCAGTTTTAAAAGCTGCTCTTTTCAGCCAATATAAATGTGATATTCATAATACTGACAAGTAAATGATAAATGAGGTGGTAGTAATTAAAGAACGATCCACTTTTTTTCCTTTTTTGCATTTAATGAAAGAGGCAGTTCAGAGACATTCAGCAAAGCGGGGGACAAAACCAATATAAAACTATAAGTATTAATGGAATCATCATGACGATCATTTTTTGCATGAAAATATTTTTGGAAAAAAATTACATATTGCAAGTTAAATGTATACATGATCTAACGAAAAATACACTTAAGTAATGATTACTATTGGTTATTCTCTTCACCAAAGCCAATGGGGAAGAAGGAGATAAGAGAGGTACTCTTTGGATAGTAGCCCCATTTGATTCAACAGGTTCAGTGTGTACACCATTAGATATGTAAGATTAGTGAAGCATCAGCATCTCCAGCAGGTCGGGCTTGGATGAGGGTAGGCAATGCTCTCTCCTTAAATTAAGGTCCTAGAAAAGGTAAACAGTGAAATGAATCTGACAGTGCCATTAGGTGAGCTAATGTGTTTTTAAAAACATTTCTTTCCGCTCCATTAAAAAGGTCCACCCAATTAGGGTTCCAAACTGGAAAAATCGCGGGCTGCAATTAACTCTACAGTCGGCTTAAAAATCACACGTTATGGCTTTTGAGTAATTATCGTTAATGTGTTCATTAGAATTAGTCCAGATGAACAGCTTTACGCACTCAACAAGAAATAGGTTCACACAGGATACTGATCACAAAATGCTATATCAGGAGCTTTCGTGGTTATACGGATTGCTGAATGTAAGAACATGATATATTCCAAAAAAAATTAAATATAATCTAGGAAATCATATGAAACACTTTCATGTATTTCAAATAAGATTTTCTGTACTCTATTCTAAATACATATTTCTAAAAAGTTTTGTATGAATACCTTTTCTGATTTGTATGTACTCTAAGCAGCGTTTAAAAAACTGAGGACATTAAATTTTCATCACAATTACCAGAGTAAAGCATGATCCTAAAATAAACGAACTTTTACAGATTATTAATTCTATATATTATTTTTGTCATATCAAGAAGTATACCTAAGAGTCTCCTAAGCAACAACAAGAAACTACTTATTTTTGAAATATGGGAAAGGTTGTCTTCTTTTAGTGTCTTTATTCAGTGAGGTTTTACGAAAATATATTATCAGGTTAAATTTCTAAAAAAAAAAAAAAAATTGAAGCTGGTTTATTACATTAAATCCTAAGTAATTCGATCAAGAGATACTGAATAAAAATCTAACATATGTAAAGATCTAAAAAAAATTATTTCAGTTAGTTTCTCTGCTTGTATGCCTTCATCTATACAATTAAGACCTAATATCTAAGATGTCTTTTTTATAACATAGTTTTCCTATAAAAATACCAGGTGGGCAGGATTGGCGTGAGTGAGTGCTTGCTATCGCTAGTCAACAGAAGTAAACACTCGTTGTGATATCTTGAAGCCTGTATCACACTTTACACAATATTACATGTTACATGCATTGTAAGGTTCAGTTATTAGAGACAGAACTACTGGGAGGCATTTAGGAAAATAAATTAACGCAACACATTCCTTGTAATAAAAAGTAATTAGTCCATTAACAATAACACATTATTCTCTGCGTGATATATGCATAACAGCGTTTAGTTTTCAGCTAATATAAAAAGTGTATTTCAGCAAATGAGCTAATAATATCAGATGACCAAATCATTAGCATGAATTATGTTTTGATATCACTAATGGAAGTTGATATGATGCAGTATTCAGACTTTATTACTTTTCGTCTCTGTATGAATTTTTCTTCCTTAACACACTGATTTCTACTACATATAGCAAGCATGGTACAACAATACCAACACAATGGCATATTCATCCTATGAATACAATGCAAAATTTCAATGGACGTTCGTACCTGGCATCAGAGTAATAAAAAAATAAATAAAAAATAAAAACTTTTTTCGTCTACTCCGTTATTTTGTGACATGAATAATGTTTGAAGTCGACGGGCCATTGATGCAGTACAGACACATGCACACATAGATGGAAAACGACATCACGATTGCCAAATGTAATAAAACCTTTCAGTATCATGATGCCTTTTATGAAACTCACTTGAAAACACATAATATACCTTTAAATGAAAAAATATCTCCAGTGTCTGTAAAACGTGAATTGACATGGGTACTCTGAGAGCAAAACAACTAACAAAACACGTAATTACGTCTCCAGAGAGAGGCAATATTATATAATAGCACACTGGGAAAAACACTTCATCATATAAAGACCTGAATAAAGGTATGATGACAATGAAAACAAGCATACGTGTTATTTTTGAAGCTTAATCATATTTTCGGCTTCCCAAAGATAATTGTTTTACTTACACTGCTAAGAAGAAGATATTTGCATATAAATAGATATAAATTTACAATTAAAAAGAACATTTCGTCCTTGTGTACAAAACGTTAACGCCAAGTATTAAGTGTAACGCCCTTATATGAGAGAGATGTGCATGTATACTTAAGTATACAAATACATTGCTAAGAGGGTATATATATATATATATATATATATATATATATATATATATATATATATATATATATATATATATATATATATATATATATATATATATATATATATATATATATATATATATATATCAGTCGTTCTGGTGGTTCTATAGTTAGCTCTCCCACTGACAAAACCACTCTCTTTGGGTCTATTTACTCTTCTATACATGATTCCAGAGCACCTGTTCCTCAATCTTTACCCCTCTCTAACCCTTTGCCCTCCCTTATCTTTTCTTCACGCAAAGTTCATAAAGTTCTTCGCTCGCTAAAGACGAACAAGGCATCTGGTCCCAATGGTATCCCTGCAAGGTTCCTTAAGGAGTTTGTAGATGAACTGGCTCCCGTGCTTTGCCGTCTTTTTTGCCCCATTCTGTCAACCAGTATCTATCCTTCATCTTGGATGCATGCTCTAGTTCAACCTGTTCCTAAGAAGAATGATCGCTTTATTCCGTGAAACTACCGACCCATTGCCCTAACCTCTTCTATTGCTAGAAGTTTTCGAAGCTTTGCTCAATGCTCACTTCTTGAACGCCTTGACTCTAACTCACTTATCTCCAATCACCAGTACGCCTTCCACAAGGCAACCTCCACTGATGACCTCCTGTCCCATCTTACTCGTGTATGGTCATCTTCTCTGAGGAACTATGGGGAATCCTTTGTAGTCGCCCTTGATATCTCTAAGGCTTTTGACAGAGTCTGGCACAAGGCACTGTTGACCAAACTACCTGCCGATGGCTTTACCCATTCTTCCTGTTCTCTGATTTTCATTTTTCTTTTTGACCATTTTATATCTGTAGTTTTTGATGGTGTGACATTTGGCCCTCTCTCTGTTACCAGTGGTGTTCCACAGGGCTCTGTTCTTTCACCTACTCTGTTCCTTCTCTTCATCAATGATTTTCTACAATTCCCATCTTCTTCTCTTCTTCATGCCTTTGCAAAATGATCTACCCTTCACTTTTCCTCTGCCTTTTCTTCACAACCTTCATCTGCTACTCGTAACCAGTCTCGTATCACTTTTTCTTCTACTCTCAACTCCAATTTCCAGAGGGTATCTGAGTGGGGCACTCAAAATTTAGTTAAATTCAATGCCTCCAAGACATAGTTTCAGACTATCTCTTTATTTTCTTCTCCTCCTGACAATAGTATTGTCTTCGAAACTAACGAAATTTACCCTCTTAATTGTATTAACATATTAGGAATCCATACAGCCTCTAACTTGTCTTGGAGGAATCACATAATCTAAACATTCTAAATCTTCATCCAATAAATTGGGGGTTCTGTTTTGCTTTCATCATTACTTTTCCTCTTTACAATTACTTAAAATTTATAAAGGTCTTATCCGTCCCTGCTTAGAATACTGCTCACTCATCTGGGGTGCTTCTTCTTGTACTTATCTCCTTGAAAGGGTTGAATCTAAGGTAGTCAGACTCATTAATGATCCTTCTTTTACTTCTAATCTGGATTCTCTCTCTCTCTCTGCCGTAAGGTATCTTCCCTTTCTCTTTTCCATCGCTACTACTTCCATTGCTGTTCTGATGAGTTGGCGAGTTTCATCCTTCCCCCACTGCCGAGGCAGTATAACACTCGCCAAGCGGCCTTATCTCACAGGTACTGCGTAGATATTTGTAGCTCGCGGATTGGTAGGTGCAGCGACTGCTTCTTCCATCTACCTACAGGCTCTGGAACTCTCTTCCTCTTTATGTCTCTCCTATTTTTATGACCTATCATCCTTCAAAAAGCAGATCTATCGTCATCTCAGGCCTAGTCCTTCATATCTCTGGATCCTCTGTACTTTGACTGCTTTATATGTCTGTCGTTTTCCTATGTGCGATATTACCTCGTCTCTGCCTTGTCCTTAATTTTTTTCTTTTCCTTCATCTTGGTGTTTTCTCGTACCCGGGCCTTTGTTGATTGGAGCAGTTTTTGCCTTTCCCAGTGTCACACTCATAATACATATATATTCAATCTATCCCTTTCATATGCCTCTACATAACCAGTTTGCAAATATACCTCAAATCTCTGCTTCTTATCAGCCACTACTATACTCACCTCATTCCAACATTCACCACCTTTCCATTTACTTCCACCTGTTAGTCTCCTTCCAAACACTGCCTCTGCACACTTCATAACTTCCTCCTTGAAACAACCCCATTATTCTTTCTCTTATTTGTCCAATTTCTCTTTCACTACATTCCACACATTTTTCAGACTAGCCTTATACTCATAGTCTAACTCTTTCTTATACAATTCATTCACTTTCAGCACCTCTCTTATTCTCTCGCTTCTCATCTTTCTCACTATTAGCATCTCTCGTACTAACTCGCTTCTCCTAATTCTCCACTTTTCTCCCACCCCCACTCTATTTTACACTAATAAATAATCAGATAATCCGACAATAGAACCTTTCAATACTCTTCCAATCCTCCTCCTGACAACCAAAACATAACCCATAATACTCTGTCAACTTCACTACCACTATCTAATCTAACACATGTATAGTTGTGGACATCCTTCTTTTAAAAGGCAATATTCACAAGCAACATTTCTCTCTCTCTCTCTCTCTCTCTCTCTCTCTCTCTCTCTCTCTCTCTCTCTCTCTCTCTCTCTCTCTCTCTCTCTCTCTCTCTCTCTCTCTCTCTCTCTCTGTATATTTCTATCATTTCTCGCCACTCTAATTCCTACCTATTACTCCATTCTTCCCAATCACACCTTCAACTGGCTCATCCTTTTCTTAAATACAATATTTGCAATTACCATCTCTCTCTTTATACACATTTCTATCATTTTTCTCCACTCTAATTCCTACCAATTATTCCATACCTCCTAAGCACACCTTCAACTGGCTCATTCCCTACTCTAGCATTCAAATCTCCCATCAACAAAACATTCACATGAATTCCCAAGTCTTCCACACACTCGTTCAGTTTCATCCAATATTCTCCTCTTTCTTCCTCACTTCTTTCACTGCCAGGCCCATATGCTCTCACAAATGCCAAAACCTTGCATTCCATTCTCATTTTAGCCAAAATTATCTGAGATCATATTCCCTTCCATTTCACCACACCTCTACTCATCTCTTCACTTACCAACAGAGCCACACCCTCTCTTCCTCGCCTTCTCTCAGCTCCACCCTGATTCTTCATATTTTTCCCACTCCTACTCTACTTTACACTCATTCCAAAAATAGATCCTTTCAGTACATTCACATCCAATACTCGACCACTCATCCTCCTGTCCACCAAAATATAACCCATTAATGCTCTGTCAACTACACTACCATTATCTTCTCTACACCATGTATAGTTGTGCGCATCCTTCTTTTTAAATACAATATTTGCAATGAACATATCTCTCTCTAAATATACATTTCTATCATTTATCTCCACTCTCATTCCTACCAATTATTCCATACTTCCCTATTCTGGCATTCAAATTTCCCAGCAACACCACATTCATATGTATTCCCAAGTCTTCCACACCCTCATTCAATATCATCCAAAATTCTTCACTTTCTTCCTCACTTCTTTCACTGTCAGGGCCATATTTGCTAACAAACACCCAAACCTTGCATCCCAATCTCATTTTTTCCAATATTATCTAAGATGATATTTCCTTCCATTTCATCACACTACTGTTCATCTCATCACTGACTAACAGAGCCATTTCTTCTCTTATTCTCCTCTCTCTCAATTCTAGACACCCCAATTCTTCACTTTTTCCCACTCTCACTCTACACTAAATAATGATCAGATATTCCAACAATAAAACCTCTCAGGACATTCATATCCAATACTCTTCCAGTCCTTCTCCTGTCCACCCCAACATAAGCCATTAATACTCGGTCAACTACACTACCATTATCCAATCTAACACATGCATAGTTGTGCACATTCTTCTTTTTAAATACAATATTTACAAGCAACATCTCTCTCTCTCTCTCTCTCTCTCTCTCTCTCTCTCTCTCTCTCTCTCTCTCTCTCTCTCTCTCTCTCTCTCTCTCTCTCTCTCTCTCTCTCTCTCTCTCTCTCTCTCTCATACTCTCTCTCTCTCTCTCTCTCTCTCTGCACATTTCTATCATTTCTCGCCACTCTAATTCCAACCAATTACTCCATTCTTCCCAATCACCTTCAACTGGCTCATTCCCTACTCTAGCATTCAAATCTCCCATCAACATCACATCAACATGTATTCCCAAGTCTTCCATATACTTGTTCAATTTCATCCAATATTCTTGTCTTTCATCCTCACTTCTTTCACTGTCAAGGACATATGCACTCACAGGCGCCCAAACCTTGCATCCCATTCTCATTTTAGCCGCTATTATCTGAGATGATACTTCCTTTCATTTTACCACACCCCTCCTCATCTCTTCACTTACCTCTCTTCCTCGCCCTCTCTCAACTCCAGACACCTTACCTACCAAACTACCAAATGTCACCTCACCATTCCCTTTCATCTTAGCTTCACTCAGTGCAAGCACATTCATCTTTCTCTCCACACACTCACATACTCCCTATCTCCTCCATTGTACTTTCACTCACCACTACCAGGCACACATAGAGACCCAGTCCTAGGGTTCTGATTGGATCTCTGTCAGATTTTATATATATATATATATATATATATATATATATATATATATATATATATATATATATATATATATATATATATATATATATATATATATATATATATATATATATATATATTTATATATATATATATATATATATATATATATATATATATATATATATATATATATATATATATATATATATATATATATATATATATATATATATATATATATATTTATATATAACCAAACAAGCACATTACGTATGTGAAAACATGAATGATTTTTTAACCCCGACCGGGACTTGAACCTAGGACTTATAATTACTAAGTCAAGGCGATACCAACTACACCACAGAAAGTTAAAAGGAATCCAACCTTATGGCTTATATCTGCTATACTTAGGAATGAACGCATTCTATCTGAATGCCACTATGTTCATATTAGATTCCCCAACCTCACTCGTAGCTTCATTTTCGCATTTAATTCAATTCCCAACCTCATTCGGGCTATACAATAACCAAATAAGCACATTACATATATGAAAACATGAATCACTTTTTTACCCAGACCGGGACTAGAACCTAGGACTTATAATTACTAAGTCAAGGCGCTACCAACTACACCACAAAAGGTTAAAAGGAATCCAACCTTATAGCTTATATCTGCTATCCTTAGGAATGAACGCATTCTATTTGAATGCCACTATGTTCATATTACAGATTCTCCAACCTCACTCGTGGCTTCATTTTCGCATTTAATTCAATTCCAAATCTCATTCAGGCTCTACAATAACCAAATAAGCACATTACATATGTGAAAACATGAATCAGTTTTTACCCTGACCGGGACTTGAACCAAGGACTTATAATTACTAAGTCAAGGCGCTATCAACTACACCACAGAAGGTTAAAAGGAATCCAACCTTATAGCTTATATCTGTTATACTTAGGAATGAACTCATTCTATTTGAATGTCACTATGTTCATATTACAGATTCCCCAACCTCACTTGTGGCTTCATTTTCGCATTTAATTCAATTCCCTATCTCATTCGGGCTATACAATAACCACATACGCACATTACATATGTGAAAACATGAATATTTTTTTTACCTAAGTCAAGGTAGCGCCTTGACTTAGTAATTATAAGTCCTAGGTTTAAGTCCCGGTCAAGGTAAAAAAAAATTTCATGTTTTCACACATGTAATGTGCTTATTTGGTTATTGTATAGCCCGAATGAGCTTGGGAATTGAATTAAATGCGAAAATGAAGCCATGAGTGAGGTTGGGGAATCTGTAATATGAACATAGTGGCATTCAGATAGAATGCATTCATTCCTAAGTATAGCAGATATAAGCTATAAGGTTGGATTCCTTTTAACCTTCTGTGGTGTAGTTGGTAGCACCTTGACTTAGTAATTATAATCCTAGGTTCAAGTCCCGGTCGGGGTAAAAAAATTATTCATGTTTTCACATATGTAAGGTGCTTATTTGGTTATTGTATAGCCCGAATTAGATTGGGAATTGGATTAAATGCGAAAATGAAGCCACGAGTGAGGTTGAGGAATCTGTAATATGAACATAGTGGCATTCAGATAGAATGCTTTCATTCCTAAGTATAGCAGATATAAGCTATAAGGTTGGATTTCTTTGATCCTTCTGTGGTTTAGTTGGTAGAGCCTTGACTTAGTGATTATAAGTCCTAGGTTCAAGTCCCGGTCGGGTAAAACAATTATTAATGTTTTCACATACGTAATGTGCTTAATTGGTTATTGTATAGCCTGAATGAGATTGGGAATTGAATTAAATGCGAAAATTAAGACAAGAGTGAGGTTGGGGAATCTGTAATATGAACATAGTGGCATTCAGATAGAATGCGTTCATTCCTAAGTATAGCAGATATAAGCTATAAGGTTGGATTCCATTTAACCTTCAGTGGTGTAGTTGGTAGCGCCTTTACTTAGTAATTATAAGTCCTAGGTTCAAGTCCCGGTCGGGGTAAAAAAGTGATTCATATATATATATATATATATATATATATATATATATATATATATATATATATATATATATATATATATATATATATGGATTCTCTTTGCCGTAAGTTATAATTTCTTTTTCTTTTCTTTTGATACTACTTCCTTTGCTGATCAGATGAACAGACGATTTCCTTCAATTATATATATATATATATATATATATATATATATATATATATATATATATATATATATATATATATATATATATATATATATGTGTGTGTGTGTGTGTGATTACCTAATTGTGATTACCTAATTGTGTTTACGGGAAAGAGCCCAAAGCTCGTATCTTCCCGTCTCCTGATCGGTTCCATTTTTAGACTTAGTCATACTTATCATACCTGTCCTTAAAACTATGGATTGAGATAGCATTAACTACCTCCTCGCTTAGCCAATTCCAATTATCAACTACTCTTACACTGAAAAAGTATTTCCTTACATCCTGCAAACAAGTTTTCTTACGAAGCTTCAAACTATGACCTCTAGTTCTAGAGCCAGCCATATCGAAATATCGATCCCTATCCACTCTATCATAACCATGAAGGAATTTAAAGACTGTCACCATATCCCCCCTTACTCTTCTAGCTTCGAGTGATGGCAAGTCTAATTCCCTCAGCCTCTCATTATAACCGAGATTGCGTATTTCTGGCACCAGTTTCGTGGCATGTCTTTGAACTTTTTCAAGCTTAGCTATGTGCTTTTTCAAGTGCGGATTCCAAAAGGGGGCTGCATATTCGAGTTTTGGCCTCACATAGGTTACATAAATATTTCTGAACATTTCCTTGTCCATGTGCCTGAAGGCTACCCTTACATTTGATAAGAATGCATATGCTGCCCTTACTACGCCATTTATATGTATTTCTGGAGACAAATCTGCCAGTATGTTTACTCCTAGATCTCTCTCATTTTCTGTCTCTTGAAGTTGTACTCCAGCCACCGAGTAGTCAAGCTTGGGCCTTCTTGCACTTGTACCCATTCTCATTACCTTACATTTTGAGGTATTGAATTTCATTAGCCACTTTTCTGACCACTCATGCAGATTATTTAGATCCTCCTGAAGTTCTCTACCATTGTTCTCGTTTTTTACTTTCTTCACAATCTTTGCATCATCTGCAAACATATTCATGAATGAATTTACAGACTCTGGTAGGTCATTTACATATACAAGGAACAAAAGTGGCCCTAAAACTGAACCCTGTGGAACTCCACTACTAACTCTTCTCCATTCAGACACTGAGTGTCTTACTCTAACCCTCTGTTCCCTTCCTTCTAAGTAAGTTTTTATCCATTCCAAGACATTTCCACCTATTCTAGCCATTGATTGCAGCTTCCTAATAAGTCTCCCATGTGGAACAGTGTCAAACGCTTTCTGGAAGTCTAGGAATATGCAATCTGCCCAGCCCTCTCTTTCCTGTAAGATTTGGCTTACCTCATCATAAAATTCTAATAAGTTTGTTACTGTTGATCTTCCTTCTCTGAAGCCATGTTGCCTCACTGACAAAAAGTTGAAGGATTCCAAGTGAAGAGAGATATGTTTCCTTAGTAGTTCTCCATAAGTTTGCAAACTATGCTGGTCAAGGAAACTGGTCTATAGTTCAGAGCCGTATCCCTCCTTCCCTTTTTGAAGATAGGTATCACATTTGCTTGTTTCCAGCATCTTGGAATCTCCCCCGACTCCAGTGACTCCTTAAATATGATACTTAGTGCCACTGATATTGTGTTTGCGCATTTTTTAAGCACATGAGGGGATATGTCATCAGGACCTGTAGCTTTATGAACATCTAAATCCATCAGCGCTTTGCATACCTCTGTGGCTGTAAGGTTGATGTTCTCTAATACCGGCCCTTGAGCTTCTATCACTGCAATCTGAGGGGGTGGGGTATTTTCTACTGTAAATACTGACTGAAACTCCTTGTTCAATTCTTTGCAGATCTCTTCGTCCGTCTCAGTGATGCTTCCATCCGCTCTCTTTAGCCTTAAAACCTGTTCTTTTACCTTCAGTTTTCCTCTGATAAAGCTGTGGAAAAGCTTGGGATTTTCTTTAGCCTTCCTGGTGATGTCCCTCTCATAATCTCTCTCTGCCTCTCTCCTTTTACTTAGGTAGTCATTTCTTGCTCTTTTGTAGGTTTGCCAGGCATTTATGTTTTTTCTCCTCCTATACCTTTTCCAGCATTTGTCTCTCCACTCCTTAGCTCTTTTACACCCATTATCGAACCATTTCTCTCTGGCATGAATTACACCTACTTTGGTGACAGGTATGCAGCAATCTACTATCTTCCCATATTTCTCACAAAAGATGTCATACATTTCTTGTACAGATTTGTTGTAAAATAAGGTTCTCCAGTCAATAACTGCAAAAAGCTCATTCATTTTGATGCAATCTCCTTTCGGATAGTTCCTCCTCATGTCCTCAGTGCCTCTACTCTCAGGAAGAATGTCTTCAATGATATACTCCATCAACAACACACAGTGCTGTGTGTGTGTGTGTGAATTCTCTTTGCCGTAAGTTATAATTTCTTTTTCTTTTCTTTTGATACTACTTCCTTTGCTTATCTGATGAACTGACGATTTCCTTCAATTCCCAGCTGGAAAAGCTGTGTAACACTCGCCAAGCAGAATTATCTCACAGGTACTGTGTGAACATTTGTAGCTCGCGGATTGATCTATGTAGTGTCTGCTTTTTCTCTACCACCTACAGATTCTGTAAATCTTTTCTTTCTTAGATTTTCCTTACTCTCATGACCTTTCTTCAAAAAAGGCTGGTCTATCGTCATCTCAGGGTCTTCATTACTCTAGGTCTTCATTACTTCAACTAATCTTTCAGCCTTAACTTTATCTGTTGTTTATCATTCTCATGCTTCTGTCGTGTCTTTTATAACATGCTTTTTCTTCGTCTCAAATAATTTAGGTGTCCGGGCCCGAATAGGAGGGCAATTTACCTTCCTGTCTTGCTGTCAAACTCATATATATATATAAATATATATATATATATATATATATATATATATATATATATATATATATATATATATATATATATATATATATGTGTGTGTGTGTGTGTGTGTGTGTGTGTGTGTGTGTGTGTGTGTGTGTGTGTGTGTGTGTGTGTGTGTGTGTGTGTGTGTGTGTGTGTGTGTGTGTGTGTGTGTGTGTGTAAAGAGAGAGCGAAACAGAGAAAGGGTCTCCATCACTGTACGGAAAGCAGAATAAACATCCAAATCACTAAGGCATCAACTGAGTTCTCTCCAAGGAAGACTCAAGTTCATATTCCTGGGGTGGTTCATAGAAATTCTCTTCGGAGGAGCCTCTATGAAATAAATAGTAGTGGGTTCCCTAGCCTCGTCACTCCTCACAAGTCAGCAAGGCAATCGTAACTTGGGGTTCGACGATGGTTACGGAATAGGGTTCGATAAATGTCTAAAAATGTCTGTTCTAAAACTCATAGTAATATGTACACACACACACACACACACACACACACACACACACACACACACACACACACACACACACACACCATCTTTTAAGGACAGGTACGATAAGTATCACTAAGTCTAAAATGGAACCGATCAGGAGACGGGAAGATACGAGCTTTGGGCTCTTTCCCGTAAACACAATTAGGTAATCACACACACACACACACACACACACACACACACACACACACACACACACACACACACACACACACACACACACACACACTATATATATATATATATATATATATATATATATATATATATATATATATATATATATATATATATATTGGGCAAAAAAATAGTTATACCAGCGTCATAACTGTGAAAATAATATAAAAATTCACATATTAACAAAAGTATATTTTTCATATACGACTAATACTATAATTTATTTCAATTCCCAAAATGTATATGCAAAGCATCTTTCTATAGCACAAATCTGCTTTTACTTATATAATTCATTCATATGGAATAAATACGATTTAATGAAGGGCTGTATAGTATAGTGCTAATATTTTCTTCATCTCGGAGCTCTTAATACTATACAACACTATTTTACTGTAACTGGCAGCAGTACCATTAAGTGGCCGTATGAGATATATATATTTTTTTATTTATTAGAAATAAAAAAACCTCGTCTCGGAGCTCTTAATAATATACATCATTATTTAATGTAAATATGTCAATTGGCAGTATATCCTGTTAATATTCTATAAAATTTCCAATCTAAGCTGTTAACATTATACAGTACTACTGAATGATAATAAGCAGTACTATACAGCAGTAGCTAATAACTGTATTATAATATTGTATTATAATCACTTCATAGCTACAAATACAGAAATAAAGCCTATAGATGTAGACGAAAGCGTGTTTGTTTGTGGGGGTGATCGCCAAGTCTGCACTGGCTTCTCGCCAAGTGGACTCTGAGAGAGTATCAGTTTGAACTCTCCTCATGGAATGGCAGTGATACATGACTTTAGCTTATGACAGTTTGTGTTCTGGAGCATATGAACTTCATCAGATCTGATGGAATAGGAACCTTAGCTGAGGTTGTTTAAGATTTATGATTTATACTTGAGTCACAAGACTAAAAGCTCATAAAATCAATTTGATCCGTATTTGCGATATATTTGATTGCATAAGTTTTTTTTTTCATTCGTTTATAAATTTACTCTTGGTATCTTCTGAGGATCACCATCACTTTGGTGTTCAAATTATTTACATTTAAATATCAAGGGGAATATTTACCACAAAACTCAAATTGTTTTGGATATAATTTATGTGCTTAAAGTGATATAACAAAACATTACATCGAAATAAATAATGTGATAGGAAAGTCATGATTTAACCGTTCATATTTTATTGAGATGAATCTATTGAGAAGAAGAATATACAGTAATCTGAGAGTACTACAAAGTCCTGTCAAACTTGAGAGTCGACTAACTATAGAAGTAAAAAATATCGAAGATAAATAGCACAAAGTTAATTACGACACTTTACACACTTAAAGCAGACTGACACTTTCTTCTGTTAAGGCACAAACTACACGTGCCTTCCATCTTTCACAGAAAAAGTTTTTTAGAGCAATATATAACTTATAAATCTTTTTCCTCGGACAGTTTTACCTCATTTTTCTGCTTCTGAAGAAGGGACTCATTCTCTGAATTACATTTTATATTATTTCTTTACAAATCTCACATCTTATTTCTGGTTTATTTTCTTATTTTCTCCCATTAATTTCACTAACTTTTTCAATATATAATGATGAATTTCACAAACAGTATAACAAGATATTCAACAAATTTTAAATCAAAATCTCTTAAAGTAGAATCGTCATAATGGATGCTATTCTTATAGGGGCCTTTGTTGTTCCTGAGTGGAATATTAAGGGACTGAAATTACTCAGGTTATCTGATTATGGCGCCCAAGCTTTAATTAGCTTCTGGTTTCCATGACCTGAGACTTTTGCATAGAAATGCCAACGAAATCAAAATTCTCCTTTGGAATGAGAAAGATACTCAATTTCCACCGACCTAGGTTCTCATTCGCCTATTTCATTATTCATAAAAGAGAATTTTATCCTAAGTTAATTTACTAAGGAGCTGTTGTTGTGTGTGTGTGGGTGGTATATATATATATATATATATATATATATATATATATATATATATATATATATATATATATATATATATATATATATATATATATATATATATATATATATATATATATCTTAACTAATTCATAGTTAATTGATCCTCCTGCATTTTCATTTACCCAAAGCCAGGAACTTTCCAGCAATCTCTAGTATATATATATATATATATATATATATATATATATATATATATATATATATATATATATATATATATATATATATATATATATATATATATATATATATGTCGATGTACTTTGATGTATATTTGCTTTCAAACATTTCCTATTAAATACAACTGCTGTATTTCGTAATTAGTTTTCCTTATTAATATAAGCTCATACCATGAATGTGCAGGCACCAAACTCTATAACTGCTTACTCTGAATGTAAAGAGTTGATCGGCAGGGGTAGGGGATGCATGAGGTCTATTTGGAGAAGAATATTGAAAAAGTCGAAATAGTTGAGGATAAACTAATTCTTGTGAATATAAAGAAATGTGGATATTACACCTCATGCATAGCTCCATCCTCTAAAGCTTATTCACTCATTCATTTCTGTATTAAGTTATATGAAGGTTTATAATTTCAAAATATTCTAACTATCTCCAAGAACTCACACACCTGTCTTACCAAAAACATCTGATCCACACATCCTCTTCCTCTCCTGAACCCACACTGTCCTCCAATCAGTCTCTTAATACCTTTCCTAATGATCTAGATGAGTATCTCAACAAAGTAATTCCTCTAAAACTACTGCACTCATACTTATCTCTTGTCCCTTTATAAAATAAAACTACAGATTTACTCCTCAGATCATATGGGACCCTCCCTTTCCTAAACCATACATTCAGCAATCTAACCATCCAATCCAGAAATGCCTCACCACCTTTTGACAAGCATTCTACATAACTCCCATCTATCCCTGGTGCTTTACCTGCTTTCATTGCTCTCAATCCCAAATGTACCTCCTCTTTCATTATATCTTTATTGTTCTCATCGCTTCTTCCGAATACTGCCTCTTGAAGCAACTCCATGCTTCTTCCACGTCCTCCTCCACTTTCTCTTTCACTAAGAAGTACCTTTGTTATTTCTACAGGCCCAGTGAACATACTATCAGTGTGAAGTCGATAGTGGAACAGTATTTTCCCGAGGTACAGCAAAAATTAGGATAAAATTTTCAGTTCCGAAAGTCTAATAAAAAAAATGATGGAAATCAATTAATTTCAAACACACACACAAATATACACAATACACTGTCAGTCTGTTGCAAATCTAAGCTATAGCAGTGGTATGTATTAATGAAGACGGTTTATTTCACTACTTAATAAAAGAGACTGCATTTTTAACTTCAAAAGCTAGGTTCACTTGAGTATCTATAGCATTTAGATCGAAATTTTGTTAATCCAGTAAAAGTCCTTAAGTTATATTCAGTCTCAGCAACTAAATGTGTTAGGAAAATAAAATTTAAGAGGAGTGCAAGCACGACCAAGAGAAGGACTAAGAAAACAATAGCAAAAATTAAAATAATGTGAACTGACTCTAGGAGTTTTTTTCACATTAATCTTACTTTTGTAATGATAATAACGTCATATATGATAAAAAAAAAAACAATAGACCTGGAGTGCCAGCAACTTCGTGGTTTCACCCTCCAGAGCTGTAAAGCAGAAGTAGGACTGAAATTGACACTACCAAAGTAAAATCAATACAAGTGCGTAATGGGAACACGTTGAACACATTTACTAATACATAGATCTCCCCTAAAACATTCTCACAGTACCTAGCATCTACACCCCAGAGTAACAGGCATCATCCTGTAGGTGATCTCTATACATTGACTTGGTTTGTGCACAGCTCCACCACACATAGAGATCTGGTAACACAAAACTTTCGAGCCGACTTCCTATAATTATCTCCTGACATCACCTTTTGTTCACCAATCCTCACCTCTATGACAGTATGGGAGGTGGGCAAAACCCTGGGTTCTAACCACCTTCCCATCATCATCATCATCATCATCACCAAAACAAATATCATCCCAGATGATCACAAACACACGTTAACAATTTTAAAAGAGCTGACTGGAAAGATTTCAGTAATGAAACACAACAACAAATTGAAACTCTAATCATTACTCCCAGCACAAACATAAAAAGTGTAGTATACTCTATTAGGACATACCTAGAGGCAACAGAAAAAGACAACCTCAAATTCACGCCAATATTATAAGACCTTACCAGACAATGTGATAGACTAAAACAATCCATAACACCCCACACACTGGAAAAACCACTACAAATACAGGCTCTTACCACACATATCAACGAAAAAATATTAGAGCAACAAACATCAATTTGGATTTTTCGCAGCACTTAACCACAAATCAAACACCGACACCTTTCAAGCTAAACAGCACTAAGCTTTTCAACTATAACACAACAAAATGACACTGCCATCACAACGACATTCACCATACTCTCAAAAGAAACAACTACCAAATGATCCTCATCAATCATTTCTCTCATGCCAATCATCTTCACCTCCACTCTGACAAACAACGAGTTCTTAGGTGTAAGAGACAGTTTCCTACAACAACAGACTATGCTCCTTTCACCAACCATCAGGTAAAGCACATCATAAACAATCTCGGGCAGTCATCCACCATTGGTCCAAATAATCTAAGCAACTTACACCTCTGACACCCGGGACGACAAAGCAAACACGCACTCACTATTATATCAAACTAGAGCTACTCACACAGCATAATACCTATCATATAAAAGCATAGTGTCATTATTACATTCCCAGAACCTAACAAAATCCACATGATACCTTCTTCACATCGTCCCAATACACTACTCTGGATTCCCTCCTGAGTCACAGAACAACTAATACTACAAAACCTAATACCTTACAATTCCGTTTCACCATTACAACAAGGTTTCATACCTTCATACTCCGCAAACATCCTTCTTACAGACATGACACAAAGAATTTTCTAAGGCATTGATTCAGTTAGGCCAGCACATAGGACGCTTCCTATCACACTAGATATAAGCAGAGCCTTTGATGTCAACCCCGCCACCACCTCACATATAAAGTTTTCAACAAAAATATGCACAATAACACAAAAATATGGCTGGTTTACTACTTCACAGGCAGTTGTGCACAAAAATCATTTGCTGGTCAGTCATTAAAACATCGGAAAATTTACAAATGGAGTCCCTCAAGATCTACCCATACCACACACACCCTACACACAGCTTCCTATACAGAGACTATCACTTACAAGTACACATCAAAACACAAACACAGCTACAAACCATCTCCAGTCCTACATCAACAAACTGAAAAAGTTATGCACCATACACTCGAATTAGCACCAGTCAAATCCACGGTTACCCTCCTCACAACTTGGACCACTAAACTACATCATATTCCACAACTCACCAAAAACATCCCAATAACACACACACACACACACACACACACACACACACACACACACACACACACACACACACACACACACACACACACACATATATATATATATATATATATATATATATATATATATATATATATATATATATATGTGTGTGTGTGTGTGTGTGTGTGTGTGTGTGTGTGTGTGATTACCTAATTGTGATTACCTAATTGTGTTTACGGGAAAGAGCCCAAAGCTCGTATCTTCCCGTCTCCTGATCGGTTCCATTTTTAGACTTAGTCATACTTATCGTACCTGTCCTTAAAACTATGGATTGAGATAGCATTAACTACCTCCTCGCTTAGCGAATTCCAATTATACTACTCTTACACTGAAAAAGTATTTCCTTACATCCTGCAAACAAGTTTTCTTACGAAGCTTCAAACTATGACCTCTAGTTCTAGAGCCAGCCATATCGAAATATCGATCCCTATCCACTCTATCATAACCATGAAGGAATTTAAAGACTGTCACCATATCCCCCCTTACTCTTCTAGCTTCGAGTGATGGCAAGTCTAATTCCCTCAGCCTCTCATCATAACCGAGATTGCATATTTCTGGCACCAGTTTCGTGGCATGTCTTTGAACTTTTTCAAGCTTAGCTATGTGCTTTTTCAAGTGCGGATTCCAAAAGGGGGCTGCATATTCCAGTTTTGGCCTCACATAGGTTACATAAATATTTCTGAACATTTCCTTGTCCATGTGCCTGAAGGCTACCCTTACATTTGATAAGAATGCATATGCTGCCCTTACTACGCCATTTATATGTATTTCTGGAGACAAATCTGCCAGTATGTTTACTCCTAGATCTCTCTCATTTTCTGTCTCTTGAAGTTGTACTCCAGCCACCGAGTAGTCAAGCTTGGGCCTTCTTGCACTTGTACCCATTCTCATTACCTTACATTTTGAGGTATTGAATTTCATTAGCCACTTTTCTGACCACTCATGCAGATTATTTAGATCCTCCTGAAGTTCTCTACCATTGTTCTCGTTTTTTACTTTCTTCACAATCTTTGCATCATCTGCAAACATATTCATGAATGAATTTACAGACTCTGGTAGGTCATTTACATATACAAGGAACAAAAGTGGCCCTAAAACTGAACCCTGTGGAACTCCACTACTAACTCTTCTCCATTCAGACACTGAGTGTCTTACTCTAACCCTCTGTTCCCTTCCTTCTAAGTAAGTTTTTATCCATTCCAAGACATTTCCACCTATTCTAGCCATTGATTGCAGCTTCCTAATAAGTCTCCCATGTGGAACAGTGTCAAACGCTTTCTGGAAGTCTAGGAATATGCAATCTGCCCAGCCCTCTCTTTCCTGTAAGATTTGGCTTACCTCATCATAAAATTCTAATAAGTTTGTTACTGTTGATCTTCCTTCTCTGAAGCCATGTTGCCTCACTGACAAAAAGTTGAAGGATTCCAAGTGAAGAGAGATATGTTTCCTTAGTAGTTTCTCCATAAGTTTACAAACTATGCTGGTCAAGGAAACTGGTCTATAGTTCAGAGCCGTATCCCTCCTTCCCTTTTTGAAGATAGGTATCACATTTGCTTGTTTCCAGCATCTTGGAATCTCCCCCGACTCCAGTGACTCCTTAAATATGATACTTAGTGCCACTGATATTGTGTTTGCGCATTTTTTAAGCACATGAGGGGATATGTCATCAGGACCTGTAGCTTTATGAACATCTAAATCCATCAGCGCTTTGCATACCTCTGTGGCTGTAAGGTTGATGTTCTCTAATACCGGCCCTTGAGCTTCTATCACTGCAATCTGAGGGGGTGGGGTATTTTCTACTGTAAATACTGACTGAAACTCCTTGTTCAATTCTTCGCAGATCTCTTCATCCGTCTCAGTGATGCTTCCATCCGCTCTCTTTAGCCTTAAAACCTGTTCTTTTACCTTCAGTTTTCCTCTGATAAAGCTGTGGAAAAGCTTGGGATTTTCTTTAGCCTTCCTGGTGATGTCCCTCTCATAATCTCTCTCTGCCTCTCTCCTTTTACTTAGGTAGTCATTTCTTGCTCTTTTGTAGGTTTGCCAGGCATTTATGTTTTTTCTCCACCTATACCTTTTCCAGCATTTGTCTCTCCACTCCTTAGCTCTTTTACACCCATTATCGAGCCATTTCTCTCTGGCATGAATTACACCTACTTTGGTGACAGATATGCAGCAATCTACTATCTTCCCATATTTCTCACAAAAGATGTCATACATTTCTTGTACAGATTTGTTGTAAAATAAGGTTCTCCAGTCAATAACTGCAAAAAGCTCATTCATTTTGATGTAATCTCCTTTCGGATAGTTCCTCCTCATGTCCTCAGTGCCTCTACCCTCAGGAAGAATGTCTTCAATGATATACTCCATCAACAACACACAGTGGTCACTCTTTCCAATTGGTGGTTCATACTCAATATTTTCAATATCCAACACATTATCTGTGAACACCAGATCAAGTAGTGATGGCTCATCCCCACCCCTGGCTCTTGTTGGTTCCATTACATGTTGGTGTAGGAAATTCCCTTGTACGCAATCTAGGAATCTTGCCCCAAATGAGTCCTCACCACTGTGTGGGTCAAGATTTATCCAATCTATCTCTTTATGATTAAAGTCTCCCATAATCAAAATCCTACATTTTTTCTCCCGTGCCATGTTAACAACTGAGTTTATGACTTCAATAGTACCTATATGACTTTCCTCATAAATTTCAAGCCTATTTTGGTTCCTTGGTGGGTTGTATACAACAGTTATTATAATGCTCTCTGACCCAGTATTTATGCGAGCAACAAGAAATTCCCTGAACTCACTTTCTATAGCCAAGTTTATTTCTTCAACTTGAATCCTCTCACTTATGAGCAGTGCTATCCCTCCACCAGTCCTCTCAGATCTTTCAACCCTTAGTATTCTGAAGCCCTTAGGAAACACTGTGACACTGTTTATGTCCTCACTCAACTTAGTCTCTGTAATTGCTACTATATCTGCCTTACTGTTGTGAATCCTATCTTTTAATTCTACTGCCTTACCAGCTAATCCATCAGCATTTGTGTATAACAATCTTAATGAGGCCCCATCCCCTGATCTTCTGTCATTATCTTCTTTATCTCCCCTTTGTCTGGAAGTATTCTGTAACGAAAATTTTTCTTCTCTTCTTCATTTCTCTCATCATTTAACCTTCTTGCCTCTTGCAACAAGTTTTTGATCTTTCCCATCTCTTCCTGTGTTCTGTATCGTCTAATGAACACTTCTTTGCATTCTTGAAGGTCTTTTAGACTTTTTTTTCTCAACAATATTTCCCTACATGTTTCCCCTCTCTCAAAGGTTACTTTTGTTGGTCTCGGCTTTCCTTCCCTCGAATATTTACCTAGTTGGTGTATGTTTACAATATCCTCAGGACCACATACTACTCCAAGCTTTCTTATCAGGTCTACAACCTTAGCTTTATTTTCTTCAAGTCTCCCCTGCCATGTTGGCTCCTGGGATTCACTTATGCCTGAGATTACCACTGTCTTCTCCTTATCAAGTGCCTGTCTGATGAGTGGGTTTGCCCTTTCCATCACAACGTCTTTCATTTTTTCGATTACTGTCTCTTTATAGTCAACTGTTTGTATGTTTTCCAGTGCCACCACCTTTACAGCCTCTTTTACTGCCACATTCCCCTTTAGTGCATCAGCAAAGGACGTTTTCATGGCATCATTTTCCATATTCAGCTCCTGGAACTCTTTTCTGAACTGTTCAATGTTTTCCTTAATCTGGACATTCCAAGCAGCAATCTCGTCTCTCTCAGAAGAGAGCAGTGAACTAACATCTAATTCCTTTAGGTTGTCATTCAGCTGTTTGTTTTTATCTTCTTGTTTAGAAATTCTAGATTCTAGTTGACTCTTTTCCCCTTCCAGCTTCTTTATTCTTTTTTCTAGTTCCTTTCTCTCCTGCCCTTGTGCTTTATTTGCTTCCTCCAAAGATCTTATTTGTTCTCTGAGTGTTTCATTCTCTTTCATTTCTCCATCCATATTCCGAATTTTATCATCAAGGCTTATAACCATTTCCTCCAACTTCTTGATTCTCTGTTTAAGTCCCCTGATGACTACCCCTTCTCCCGACCCATGGGTGGGAGAGGTTTGGGACAGAGATGGCTTCATTTTTATGTTCTCCCTCTCACAGAATATAGAAAGAAGACGAGAAAGAGGAAAAAAAAAGAAAAGAGAAAAACTTCTAATTTAGCTTCACACAGAATTTTTATATCTCCATATAAGTGCTATTTAGTGACTCAGTTTGTCTCCTTTCCGGTAACACACATCTTAACTTAAAAACTTGACCATGGTAATTTAAGTATAAAAAGAAAAAGAAAAACAAAAGTCAAACCTGAAGGAAAATTCGAATTTGTGTTTGAGGTGGCACCCACCTGTTTCTGTTATATATTCTTCCTAACTGATAAACTGACTTGCTAACCAAGATATGTTATCACGGGATTAGACTTTACATTTAACTCAATATATATACAAAATAACAAAATAGTAAAAGAGAAAGCTAAAAGAAAAGCAAAAAAAAATGAAGAAAATAAGACTGCTGTACTACTTGGCAACTTAACTCAGTACTGTTGACAGGTGGGTATTTGGTAATTTTTTTTTTCTTTTATTATTCAATTTTTTCGTGTATCAAACTAACTAACTAGTTAATATAAATGGGAAGGATACTGATTTTAACAATATATAGAACCACAGGATCAGGTAAACGGCTTAAGAGCTTTCCCCAGTTTCCACAAAAAATTAGGTAATGTGGTGTGATGGCTCCACCTCTGGCAACTCTTCTAGATTTCCCTCAAGGCAGAACTGGACGGCAGCTTCTCTCTCTTCTTCACGAAAAAGTTCTCAATTTTTTTCCTTTAATATGAACAGTCTCGTCTTACAACAAATATAAGTTTTTGTACTCACAATACTCTGCAGGATTTCAGATTTATGGAAATTATGGTAAAGTTTTCCACTAAGCACTTAGTCACTCGAAACAGTTAAAAATTTAAGAGGAGCAATTCCGTGTGTCACTGAACGCGCGGTCTGTGTGTGTGTGTGTGTGTGTGTGTGTGTGTGTGTGTGTGTGTGTGTGTGATTACCTAATTGTGATTACCTAATTGTGTTTACGGGAAAGAGCCCAAAGCTCGTATCTTCCCGTCTCCTGATCGGTTCCATTTTTAGACTTAGTGATATTTATCATACCTGTCCTTAAAACTATGGATTGAGATAGCATTAACTACCTCCTCGCTTAGCGAATTCCAATTATCAACTACTCTTACACTGAAAAAGTATTTCCTTACATCCTGCAAACAAGTTTTCTTCCGAAGCTTCAAACTATGACCTCTAGTTCTAGAGCCAGCCATATCGAAATATCGATCCCTATCCACTCTATCATAACCATGAAGGAATTTAAAGACTGTCACCATATCCCCCCTTACTCTTCTAGCTTCGAGTGATGGCAAGTCTAATTCCCTCAGCCTCTCATCATAACCGAGATTGCGTATTTCTGGCACCAGTTTCGTGGCATGTCTTTGAACTTTTTCAAGCTTAGCTATGTGCTTTTTCAAGTGCGGATTCCAAAAGGGGGCTGCATATTCGAGTTTTGGCCTCACATAGGTTACATAAATATTTCTGAACATTTCCTTGTCCATGTGCCTGAAGGCTACCCTTACATTTGATAAGAATGCATATGCTGCCCTTACTACGCCATTTATATGTATTTCTGGAGACAAATCTGCCAGTATGTTTACTCCTAGATCTCTCTCATTTTCTGTCTCTTGAAGTTGTACTCCAGCCACCGAGTATTCAAGCTTGGGCCTTCTTGCACTTGTACCCATTCTCATTACCTTACATTTTGAGGTATTGAATTTCATTAGCCACTTTTCTGACCACTCATGCAGATTATTTAGATCCTCCTGAAGTTCTCTATTATTGTTCTCGTTTTTTACTTTCTTCACAATCTTTGCATCATCTGCAAACATATTCATGAATGAATTTACAGACTCTGGTAGGTCATTTACATATACAAGGAACAAAAGTGGCCCTAAAACTGAACCCTGTGGAACTTCACTACTAACTCTTCTCCATTCAGACACTGAGTGTCTTACTCTAACCCTCTGTTCCCTTCCTTCTAAGTAAGTTTTTATCCATTCCAAGACATTTCCACCTATTCTAGCCATTGATTGCAGCTTCCTAATAAGTCTCCCATGTGGAACAGTGTCAAACGCTTTCTGGAAGTCTAGGAATATGCAATCTGCCCAGCCCTCTCTTTCCTGTAAGATTTGGCTTACCTCATCATAAAATTCTAATAAGTTTGTTACTGTTGATCTTCCTTCTCTGAAGCCATGTTGCCTCACTGACAAAAAGTTGAAGGATTCCAAGTGAAGAGAGATATGTTTCCTTAGTAGTTTCTCCATAAGTTTGCAAACTATGCTGGTCAAGGAAACTGGTCTATAGTTCAGAGCCGTATCCCTCCTTCCCTTTTTGAAGATAGGTATCACATTTGCTTGTTTCCAGCATCTTGGAATCTCTCCCGACTCCAGTGACTCCTTAAATATGATACTTAGTGCCACTGATATTGTGTTTGCGCATTTTTTAAGCACATGAGGGGATATGTCATCAGGACCTGTAGCTTTATGAACATCTAAATCCATCAGCGCTTTGCATACCTCTGTGGCTGTAAGGTTGATGTTCTCTAATACCGGCCCTTGAGCTTCTATCACTGCAATCTGAGGGGGTGGGGTATTTTCTACTGTAAATACTGACTGAAACTCCTTGTTCAATTCTTTGCAGATCTCTTCGTCCGTCTCAGTGATGCTTCCATCCGCTCTCTTTAGCCTTAAAACCTGTTCTTTTACCTTCAGTTTTCCTCTGATAAAGCTGTGGAAAAGCTTGGGATTTTCTTTAGCCTTCCTGGTGATGTCCCTCTCATAATCTCTCTCTGCCTCTCTCCTTTTACTTAGGTAGTCATTTCTTGCTCTTTTGTAGGTTTGCCAGGCATTTATGTTTTTTCTCCTCCTATACCTTTTCCAGCATTTGTCTCTCCACTCCTTAGCTCTTTTACACCCATTATCGAGCCATTTCCCTCTGGCATGAATTACACCTACTTTGGTGACAGATATGCAGCAATCTACTATCTTCCCATATTTCTCACAAAAGATGTCATACATTTCTTGTACAGATTTGTTGTAAAATAAGGTTCTCCAGTCAATAACTGCAAAAAGCTCATTCATTTTGATGTAATCTCCTTTCGGATAGTTCCTCCTCATGTCCTCAGTGCCTCTACTCTCAGGAAGAATGTCTTCAATGATATACTCCATCAACAACACACAGTGGTCACTCTTTCCAATTGGTGGTTCATACTCAATATTTTCAATATCCAACACATTATCTGTGAACACCAGATCAAGTAGTGATGGCTCATCCCCACCCCTGGCTCTTGTTGGTTCCATTACATGTTGGTGTAGGAAATTCCCTTGTACGCAATCTAGGAATCTTGCCCCAAATGAGTCCTCACCACTGTGTGGGTCAAGATTTATCCAATCTATCTCTTTATGATTAAAGTCTCCCATAATCAAAATCCTACATTTTTTCTCCCGCGCCATGTTAACAACTGAGTTTATGACTTCAATCGTACCTATATGACTTTCCTCATAAATTTCAAGCCTATTTTGGTTCCTTGGTGGGTTGTATACAACAGTTATTATAATGCTCTCTGACCCAGTATTTATGCGAGCAACAAGAAATTCCCTGAACTCACTTTCTATAGCCAAGTTTATTTCTTCAACTTGAATCCTCTCACTTATGAGCAGTGCTATCCCTCCACCAGTCCTCTCAGATCTTTCGACCCTTAGTATTCTGAAGCCCTTAGGAAAAACTGTGACACTGTTTATGTCCTCACTCAACTTAGTCTCTGTAATTGCTACTATATCTGCCTTACTGTTGTGAATCCTATCTTTTAATTCTACTGCCTTACCAGCTAATCCATCAGCATTTGTGTATAACAATCTTAATGAGGCCCCATCCCCTGATCTTCTGTCATTATCTTCTTTATCTCCCCTTTGTCTGGAAGTATTCTGTAACGAAAATTTTTCTTCTCTTCTTCATTTCTTTCATCATTTAACCTTCTTGCCTCTTGCAACAAGTTTTTGATCTTTCCCATCTCTTCCTGTGTTCTGTATCGTCTAATGAACACTTCTTTGCATTCTTGAAGGTCTTTTAGACTTTTTTTTCTCAACAATATTTCCCTACATGTCTCCCCTCTCTCAAAGGTTACTTTTGTTGGTCTCGGCTTTCCTTCCCTCGAATATTTACCTAGTTGGTGTATGTTTACAATATCCTCAGGACCACATACTACTCCAAGCTTTCTTATCAGGTCTACAACGTTAGCTTTATTTTCTTCAAGTCTCCCCTGCCATGTTGGCTCCTGGGATTCACTTATGCCTGAGATTACCACTGTCTTCTCCTTATCAAGTGCCTGTCTGATGAGTGGGTTTGCCCTTTCCATCACAACGTCTTTCATTTTTTCGATTACTGTCTCTTTATAGTCAACTGTTTGTATGTTTTCCAGTGCCACAACCTTTACAGCCTCTTTTACTGCCACATTCCCCTTTAGTGCATCAGCAAAGGACGTTTTCATGGCATCATTTTCCATATTCAGCTCCTGGAACTCTTTTCTGAACTGTTCAATGTTTTCCTTAATCTGAACATTCCAAGCAGCAATCTCGTCTCTCTCAGAAGAGAGCAGTGAACTAACATCTAATTCCTTTAGGTTGTCATTTAGCTGTTTGTTTTTATCTTCTTGTTTAGAAATTCTAGATTCTAGTTGACTCTTTTCCCCTTCCAGCTTCTTTATTCTTTTTTCTAGTTCCTTTCTCTCCTGCCCTTGTGCTTTATTTGCTTCCTCCAAAGATCTTATTTGTTCTCTGAGTGTTTCATTCTCTTTCATTTCTCCATCCATATTCCGAATTTTATCATCAAGGCTTGTAACCATTTCCTCTAACTTCTTGATTCTCTGTTTAAGTCCTCTGATGACTACCCCTTCTCCCGACCCATGGGTGGGAGAGGTTTGGGACAGAGATGGCTTCATTTTTATGTTCTCCCTCTCACAGAATATAGAAAGAAGACGAGAAAGAGGAAAAAAAAGTGTGTGTGTGTGTGTGTGTGTGTGTGTGTGTGTGTGTGTGTGTGTGTGTGTGTGTGTGTGTGTGTGTGTGTTCACACATACGGACACACACCTAAAATCCTTGTGATAACATACAAAATATCAGTATCATTTACACACATCACAAACATAAAAAACAAACTGACACCAGGCCTTACTGCCCTCAGGTCACTTGCCTATGCAACATTTGGACATAACACATGAAGTACTATTATGGTATACAAACAGTATATACACTCAGTGATTGAATATGGAAGCCCTGACTGGGCTTCTAACTTCATTAATACACACCACAACACCCTCCAAACTATACAAAACGATGTTATATAAAAAATTACAAGCTGCACAGTTATTACACATACAAACCATTTACACCACGAAATCAGAGTCCTCACCCTAATAAGAAAGACAGACAAATACTTGCTGCAGCCTCCATAAACCAATTCCTTCCACTACACTACATGAAAGAACACGTACACACTCCAAGCAACATTAAAACAATACTTAGCATACGATATCACTCAAATATTGTTATCTCCTTAAAATTGTCCATCCCAAACAAGTCTTCACAGCAATATCTATAACCAATTAACTCATCATTCCATCTGGTCTCTCAATCACAATATACAACTGCATGTACAAGCTCCAGAAATCCATCCTTCTGAATCTCCCCATCCCAGTGTGGACAGACTCAACTTGGCCAGGTTGACAGGGGTACCATCTGGCCCTTCTGAGTTACCCAAAGATGTTGGAGTACTCCATCGATGATACCTGTCTTGGATGTAACACGTCAATTCATACAAATAAAAACATTATGGAAAACTGCACTGCACACAACCATATATACTAACTACACAACATACAATCCCATGGAGCTCTGTGGCCCAGTCCGCCTTAAGGACTCGAGGCTGTTTAATCAAGTTTAGGGAAGGCCAACAACATTAATAATAATAATAATAATAATAATAATAATAATAATAATAATAATAATAATAATAATAATAATAATAATAATAATAATAATAATAATAATAATAATAATAATAATATTAATAATAATAATGATAATAATAATAAAAATAATAATAATAATACAAGGAAGTGGCAAAAGAATTCCTATTTCATATTCCTAGTGAGTAAACTACTGGTAAAGTCGAGAAGGAAGAATTCCATCTAGTATGCCCTGTGAATTATAGGAGGAGACTAAAAGATATTGGAGAGAAAAGGTTAACAGTTACTCCCACCAAGACTATCTTTTCTTGAAGCAGAATAAATGATAAAGGAAGTGAGAGAGTGAAGGATATGATGAAACCCAGCTATCATATTTTTCTGCTATGAATTGTGGCAATTCTTTTACCTTCTGCAAAATAAGGTTTCATTTCTGGAAGAATTATTTGATGATAATAATAATAATAATAATAATAATAATGATAATAATAATAATAATAATAATAATAATAATAATAATAATAATAATAATAATAATAACAGTAGTAGTAGTTGTTGTTTTTGTTGTTATTATTACTATTATTATTATTATTATTATTATTATTATTATTATTATTATTATTATTATTATTATTATTATTATTTTTGCTGTTGTTGTTTTCATTACCATGGATTAACAAATAAAATAGTATATCTTTATTCGTCCTAATCAATGGGAGACAAGTAAATGTATTTGTACGTCTGTATAAGGAAGTCACTCGAGAACAATGGTCAACACAAATAATTTCACTGTTTAACCGTCGTGTTTTATATTTCAATTAATTCTTTCTTTCTTTTTTCTTCGCTCAATTATTACAGATAGAGGAAAAGCTTCGATCAAAGGATAAAATAAACAGGCTACAGACAATTATGTTGATCTTCAACTTTGAACAGCCGGCCTTTTGAAAATACTCTTATTAGCTAGAAAATCAGCAAAGATTATTTTATTCTTTGGTAATAAATAATGCTATTTATTACATGTGGGATAAGGGATAGGCATAGCACGCATGCTGGAGATTGAACACGTGCATACATCTACGCACCACCCTGACCATGATCTGGAAGTTCATATTATTGATTGGAAGGGGATTTTATTTCATTATTAATAAGAAATACTAGTAAGGAAAACAGTTTTACAAGGCATCTAGCAAAGTTAAAATTTCGAACTCCTGGATGAAATCCAGAGCTAAGTTCACCAATCCACACTGCGGTGGTTGTGCACAATATGAGAAATTATTTTCATTTGGTTCTTTAATGACAATGATGAGTCTGGCAGGGACGAGAGGGTACAAGGAGCATATATGCAATTACTTGTGAATGAAAGGGAGGTGATAGTGAGATAGGCTGAGGATTTCAAGGAATTTCTGAATGTGGAGGATAACACGGAGGGTACGAATGTAGCTGTAGTAGATGCCAGAAAAAAGTCGGCGACAGATAGGGAGAATGATCGGATATATACTACTGAGGCGGTACAAGTGGTATTAAAAAAAATGAAAGCAGATAAAATACAAGGGTTAAATAAATGTCATATGGAAGGACTTTGGATAGGAGGAGAACAAATAGTGGAATGGTTAGTGAGGTTGTTGAGTATATGCTTCAGAAAAGGGAGGGTCCCGAAGGATTGCTGGAGTGTATGTTTATTCCCACTAATTAAAGGAGAGATAGATAATATTAATGAAGTAGTTTTTGAAAACTAGTTTTGTTGAGTGTATTTGGTCCGACGTATGAGAGTATTAAATTTGAGAATAAGAAGATGAAATGAGAGTGACTAAAAAAGAACAAATTGGGTTCAGAAGAACAAGGCGCCGTATGTCAAGTGCTTATGAAAAGACAGGCCTGTGGAAAGTACCAAAGACTATTTTTTGAACGCTGATAGGGTTGATTGGGAAGCTTTATGAAGCGTACTGCATTTGTATGAAATAAGAAAAAGATGCCTAAATGCTGTCATAAGTCTATGCTTTTGAGTAGTACAGAACAAAGTAGTTGGTTTGAGGTGAGTGTGGGGCGTGTCAGGGTTGCCTAATGTCGTCGTAGAAGTTCAATATGTATATGGATGGAGTGGTGAAAGAAGTAGATGGAGGAGTGCAAGGATAAGGTTTTGAAAAGTGAATTATTTACTGGGTTTTTATATTAGGAGTGTGATACCCGGACAAGTAAAAAATAAAAATAAAACTGCCCTTATCGGGTCTGGGCACGAAGAAACAAAGTTAATAAAAAGAAAGATGGAGAATGTTCTGACTTGTCAGATGTGTAGTGATAACAAGAGATGTGTAACGAATATCGAAGAATAATTGCTGTAGATGTAGGCACAGAAAAAGAACCTTAACTGAAGAATGACTTATCATCAAACTGTACTGGACAGTCCTATTTAAGTCCAAAAGACCTTCAGCTGTAGTTTGTTGATAACATGGCGCTGGTAGCTTATTTTGAGAAGCTGAAGTACTTGGTGACTGATTATGTTAGCGTGTATAAGAGAAGGAAGCTACATGTGGATGTTGCTCTATGATAAGTATCGAGAAGCTAGATGGATATTGATGGGGTCAGGGCGAATTTAAGTGTGATCTCAGTAGGTTAAGACTTTTAAGTAAATGAGGTCACATGTAGCAGTGAATAGAATTAAGATGTCCGAGGTGAATTGCAGAGTGAAGGAAGAGAGTAAATGTCTAGGGATGATGAAAGGTATGATAAAAAAAAGAGGTATTTATGAATGAATGCAAAATGAAGGTTATATGTACTGAATGTATCTATGGCACTGTATGGAACAAAGAACTGAAATGCAAGAAACGGTGAAATGAGCAAATGAAATGTAAAGGAGATAAGGCACCTAAAAATTATGATAGGTGTGCCAAGAACAGATACGATGAGAAACGACGAGGTGAGGCAGAGAACGTGTGTGGCAGCCGGGCAAAAGGGAATTTCCCTCACCTGCTCAGTGCTATAAAATGGGATGGTGAATGCAGTGGAAGTTGCCCCAAGATGGAGCAGTGGGAACAAACAGCCACAGGTATCAGGCCCCACGGCAGAAGATCTTACGCCCACTTGATATGTGGATGATACAAGCAATGTGGTGGTGGATAATAATTATGACCCTTTATTCCCAAGGAGCTAAGAGGAGATATATTGTAGGTGTAGGCTTCCGGGTGTATGGGGAAGCGTTTCAACTCAGCCAATCTCCACACAAAAGAAGATTACAGTTAAAGTGCTGTTTACATGATATTAATGACAAACATTATTTGGGGTTTACTATAGACAAATTTACTAATGGCACTATTTAAGCCTTACGATGTGCAAGTAAATGATGGACAACACTACAGCTGCCTTCGTTTCCTAAATAAGATCTAGTGAATACATACACTGCTGAGTGGAAACCCAACTCTGATTCATCTACTTTGTACTGTAATAGTAATGGGAATTGTGTGCGCGTAAGTTTGTATATATATATATATATATATATATATATATATATATATATATATATATATATATATATATATATATATATATATATATATATATATATATATATATATATATATATATATATATATATATATAATGGTATAGGCAAACAGACAGACAGACAAAGATAAATTACAAATGAAAATTACAAGATTATAATGAAACGCCTATAACATTCTGATTGTGAACATCGTTTACTTCAAATTTAGTTTGCAAGGTCGTTCCTGAGTAAGTAATTAAACAGTCTTGTTGCCACGTAAATTAACGGGAGAGAGAGAGAGAGAGAGAGAGAGAGAGAGAGAGAGAGAGAGAGAGAGAGAGAGAGAGAGAGAGAGAGAGAGAGAGAGAGAGAGAGAGAGAGAGAGAGAGAGAGTCAAAAACTTTATTCCATCAAAAATGGCTATTACATGATAATTAATCTAATTACAAATTACAATGTAAAATGTCAAAATAAAACAAATGAAATTTGCAAAGCACAAAATCAAAATATTTACACATTAAAATAAGCATACGTACACTTCGTCTATCCAATGGGAGGATAATAATGAGACTAAAATCACTTATTAAGTAGGTGATTTAAAAGATGAGATTTAAATGAGGGTAATGTTTGGCAGCTTCTTAAGTTTGCGGGTAAAGAGTTCCAAAGTCTCGGGCCCATTACATTTAAGGCTCTTGCCCCAATATCAGTGGAAGTTCTGGGCACGTAAAAAGAATTCTGATATCTGGTGTTGACGTTATTGATACGCACTTGATTAACTGTTGGCAATGAGAAGAGCCATTCCGGTAATATTCCATGATTTATTTTAAAAACTAAAAGACAGATATTATATATGAACTTCATGTCCATCCTTAGCCAACCCAATCTCTCAAAGAGGGGAGTCACGTGATCATATTTATGCACCCCCCTATGGGTAACATCTGGGTCTTAGTCGTGGAACCCCAAACACTCAGACAGTAGTTGAGAATACTTAAAATCAATGTTTGTACTACAATTACCCTACAATCAGGCTCGAATCTTTCATAGACTCTGTTCAAGTAAATAAGGGTCCCGTTCACTTTTTTATGTAGTTCATCGATATGAAAATTAAATGTCATGGTACTGTCCATAATAACTCCTAGATTTTTAACCTTATGAGATGGGAAGAGTGAAACATTATTGAAATTTATACTGATGTTCTCAGGAATGCGGGACAGGTATTGATTTGATCCAAAAATAACGAATTTAGTTTTATTTTCGTTCAGTAAGAGACCATTACTGTTAAAATAACTTTTGGCACAGTTTAATATATCTTCAGCCCTTTTTAAAATTTCAGGAATTCTATCAATGTCACCAGTAAGCATAATCTGGGTGTCATCAGCATACATAACAAGTAGGCAATCTCTTATAAATTGAGGTAAATCATTAACATATATTAGGAAAAGCAGAGGACCCAAAATTGAACCCTGAGGGACGCCAAAACTGATATCTAAAGAAGAAGAAGAAGAAGAAGAAGAAGAAGAAGAAGAAGAAGAAGAAGAAGAAGAAGAAGAAGAAGAAGAAGAAGAAGAAGAAGAGAGAGAGAGAGAGAGAGAGAGAGAGAGAGAGAGAGAGAGAGAGAGAGAGAGAGAGAGAGAGAGAGAGAGAGAGAGAGAGAGAGAGAGAGAGAGAGAGAGAGAGAATATAAGTACGATAATAAACTCCCTGTCCCATATTCCTTTTAAACTGGAGTAATATTGCTGTCAAGAGGTTTTCTTTCACGTGAAAGGGATTACCTCACTGCGCACTTCTTCATTTTAAATCGAGCTTCTATTAGTCCAACTGCAAAATCACTGAAGACCACCTACAGTAATATGGACTTGATAACCTAGTCATTTCATGATGGATATAAAAAAAAAAATAATTTATTATATATATGAAAAAAGGGAAACGTATCAAATAAAATCATATAAAATGTACAAGAAAAAACTATAAGTAAAAATAAAAATAAGTAGAACACAAGCACAGGCATACATGTACATCGATACCGTAATATTAAACAACAGATTCA
>JAXCGZ010021445.1:45000-46953 GCA_037179515.1 Halocaridina rubra
GTATGAATTGTTCTCCTCAAGAGAATCAATTCTGACACGTGTTCTAAAATGAAGAGCGGTATGCTGTTGACTAGCACAGTCTCAAAGCAAAAGCATCTTTGATATCTGAGCCTCCTTTCTCCACACCTGATATCAAGTCAAAGACTACAGCGGATCAGGTAACGCAAACTGGGTTGAATTGCTTAGGGAGGGAAAATATCTTTCCCATTTATAACATTCTGGAAAGCGACATGCTTTAGAAAAAAAACATACGAATATTGCAAACAAAAAAAAGGTATAGAAATGCTTGAAGTTTATGAAAATACAAAAAGAAAAAGTATAGAATTTAGCACAGGGCAAACTCTGGATTCCCTAATGTTATAAAGGAAGCCAATCATTATTAAGAATAATCCTAAAGCCTTCTTCCCAAAGAAAAGCACAACAGTTAACTACTAAGTAGTACTCAATCGCCGTGACCGGAAAATTCGCCGTAAGGCAATTCGCCACCAGATAATTGGCAGTACGGATATTCCGCCGCAAGGACATAATGCCGTAAAGCATAGAGGATGACCTATAAAAAAAGAGATGAGGAATAGAATTTGGGTATGTTGCCCATTACTTGGTCTTGCTTTTGAAATTGCCTTTTGCCTCGTGTAATATAAAGTCGTTTAACTCTAAAGGAATAGTATTTAAAGCGGTCATTTTCACGTCATGTGTATGAAAGAATCCTAAATTATCTGGCTAAAACACTAACACTAACATAAAATGTTTTCATGATGCACTGCAAGCATGCGTTACAAATACTCATCCAAATATATGGAAACTTATAAATCTCTTAATAAATGAAGAATCTTCTTCTAATAAGAAGATAATCGATTGCACAAGAGAAGAAACTTCAAACAAAACAAAAAAATACAAAGATGTTCATAAGCGCATACTAAGCACTGTCAGAGGGTACGATCGAAATAAAAAACAACAACATTATTTGCGTGCAATGGCAATGAACTTACATGCTTTTTAGCTCTCAAAATGTTTTTTTTTTAAATAAAGTGTATGCATTTACAACTTTTTTTTCTACTCTTTTCAATTTTTCCCCTACTGTTTTTTATAAGTTATCCTCTCTGCTTTACGGGAAAATGTTCTTGCGGCAAAATATCCGTACGGCGATTTGTCTTACGGCAAACTGTCTTACGGCCAATTGTCCTGCAGCGAATTGTCCTAGAACCCCCAATCTGTTGTTGTTTTAGATTCTCCACCCACGGGTGGGTGGAACGGGTCATGGAGGACCCGTAGGGCGGTCGCCAGCCGGCACAGACCCCAACCCCTCACTGTGATGCCCAGCCTTAGCAGTAGCCTCCCTAGTAAACAGCTTAACCTCTCTTGCCTGGACGAGGCCCGATCCGTCGACCTCGCGAATGCGACCCCCAATCTCCCCATTAATTTTAGTTGGTGGAAATATTAAAGAGGCAAGAAAATATTACCCTTCTATCTAGAACAGCAAGCCTACAAAATATATATATTTAATACAACCCAAACTATGAAACAAAGCGATAATGAACATTTTTCTATCAGCCTCATACATTGCCAGTTCTAATTCAAATCCATTTAAAGTATCAAATTTTGCATTTTTCGCTACATGAGAGAGAGAGAGAGAGAGAGAGAGAGAGAGAGAGAGAGAGAGAGAGAGAGAGAGAGAGAGAGAGAGAGAGAGAGAGAGAGAGAGAGAGAGACTTAATTCCAACCAAGAGATGAATGAGTTGGATCAATGAGATCTAAAAAAGTTAAGAAAAAGGATTCAGGTATTTTCATTTTCTATTTTTTTTTTCTGAGGTAAGAGAGAGACGTTAAATGGAATTCTCCTTTCTATCCACGAAGAAAACCCATTAAAAGAAAATGCTAAGAGAAATATCTAATTAAATTTTTCTTCCTTCAAAATGAAAGTAAGGTAGGCTATATTCACGTCTTGCACTCTTG
>JAXCGZ010021446.1:0-2500 GCA_037179515.1 Halocaridina rubra
ACTAGATCTGGAACGGCAGTGTCCTCAGCATAGGTCAATCCTCTGGAGCTGCAAGTCTGAAGAGGATGTCAAGTAAGACAGAAGAGAAGCAGCAAAAGAGGTCAAGCTGCCACAACTAAACCCTGCCCCTAAGGGGGTCATGAGGACCTTTGGTCTCACACATAATCAAAACACAATTTTCTCTACTCAGAGAAATGACTCTCTAGTAGTCATTTCTTAAATATGCCATCTAAGATAAAGACATTGAGAACAATCCAGCAAACACAATACAGAACACTGCACCACACGCAACCGCATGTGCCAGCAACATAACATACACTCCCTGAGAGCTCTGTGAGAAAGCATGGGATCAGAACAGGCTGTCCTTAAAAATGCAGAACTCTTTGGCCAGGCATCTTGTGGAAAAAGAAGAAGAAGAAGAAGAAGAATAACAACAACAACTCTTCAACACTAGAATATTTTACTACGTACGGGCTTCAATTCTTTGCTTAGAAATATAGTTTTCTAATTTCCTACGGAGAATCAATTCAGGTCCATATTTTCCAGTTGTGCCATTATCCACTAACAGGAAGAACGTATGGTGACTATTCAGCGCAACAAATCTGGAATTCACAAAAAAGTATAGTCAGTACAATTTAACATACTTACAATATAGTACTGAGCATATTTATTTTTGAAATTGTAAACACGCATAAAATATATGGATATACTACATGTAAAATTATTTTGGGTGGTGAAGGAGGTAAATAATAGAGATATCCTAGAGCCGAGGATGTCTTTGTAGGTAACTATAGTGGGAAGAGTCTAAATACCATATTGTTGTAGTCAAAGAACTCCATCCTCATAAACCTAGCATGTAAAATTTAAATCAAGATCAAGAAAAAATAATATTTTATATTACTGTGCAGTAAAAATAAATATAAAATTTTAAGACAGAAATTATTTAAATGAAGAACAGGTTGCATAGTCAGCATTATTAGGGTAACCTTTTAAGGTCATTTGCTTTTATATTACCTCCAAAACATACCTTGATTTTGAAGATATAAGAGAATGGTATGGGACATCTTTATTTCTACCCAGTAAGTCCGTCCTTCTCTCTATTATACCCCAAGGCACTATGCCAACGCTTACAACGCGGCCCCCACGGACGCGAAGGGAGCTCTCAGACACTAGGGCTTCACCAACGTGCCTTGTAACTCCTAAGAAAAGATAGAAAACAACAAAAAGGCTTACATAAAAAAAATAAAGATGATAAAATATTTAAGTACAGAAGTTGTACAAAGAGACCTATTTACAACTTACAAAAACTGGGTATGATGTTTTAAAAAACCGTAATTGCTAATGAACAACACCTGTCCTCAATTTCAAAGACTTAAAAGTTATTACACAAAGATTTGAAATAAAAAAAACTTTAACATAGCCATTAAGTTTCCTAAAAGAAGAACAAGAAACTCTTATATATTATGCTCATGGGGGCAAGGCTTGCATTTCAGCAGTAGCAAATATTAATGAAATACACATATGCTTGACTTTTAAAGATGAAACCTCCCTTAACAACATAAAAAAATACAGAAAACATCACATAGTTTAGAGATTAAACCCCCTTCAAAACATAAAAGTTACAGGGATACTTCCATATAAAGTTGTTATGTATCTATTATCACTTTATACTGGTATGTATAGACAACAATGGATAGTTAACAGTACCTGTATTTGAGCCTGCCGTGAAGACCCATGCTCCGGTAGTTTTAGCCGCTTTCAAGAGACCTTTCCTTATGACTTTCTTAAGTTTAGGTTGGAGATCAAAGTTTGTCTTGCCTCCCTGCACAGTTATAAGTAGCTTGGGTAAATCCATCCCCCATTCCCCCCTGAGAAGTTGGAGCACAAGCTCGGGTCTGGTATCGTGCGAAAGCCTAATGTACTGAAAATTTTACATTACTTCAATATGCTGAAATTTACATTCCATTATATATGTATCAACACAGAAGAACAATACCACATAATATGGGTAACTAGTTTGTAAGCTGTAGAGTATGAATCTTTTAACTCGACAGAGACATGAAGAATGCATCGACATATTTAAATAAGATCTTATAGCTACAGCCAACTGTAGTGCAGTATTCACATCTGGATTTCTATTCAAAATCTACATTAAATTACAAAATCTAGTCGAATATATCTGGAGAGTATAAAAACGAATGCTTTTGAAGTTATGGCCAACCGTAGTTAAGTAACTAAATCCAAATTTTGATGAAGAATCAATATCATATATCTGTATCCGTATTGATTATGATGAATGATTCAGAATAAAAAAAATCCTAAAGAACACAGAAGTATTGATAATGAAGTATAATTCAGAATAAAAACTAAAGTAAAATAAATTAAATCCTTACTTGAGCTTTGGTTGGATGTGCTCCCCCCTGGAATTCTAGAGTGCCGTAAGCGTCCGTGGGTAAAAGTTCTGTGTGCCTCGAGGGACTCCAGTGTATTTCTTCTCCGT
>JAXCGZ010021446.1:7500-10000 GCA_037179515.1 Halocaridina rubra
CGTCTCACAGGTGCTATATGGAGATTTGTAGCTCGTGGATTGGTCGGTGCACCAACTGCTTCTGCCCATCCACCTCCAGACTCTGGAACTCTATTTCCCTTCCTAATTCTTATAACATATCTTCCTTCCAAAAACGGAGCTATCGTCATCTCAGGGCCTAATCCTGCCATATTTCAAGGTCCTCAGTACCTCGACTATTCTTTCAGCCTGTCCTTTTCCTATTGTGTATCATTACCTCATCTCTGCATTGTCCTTAACCTTTTACTTTTTCTTCGTCTTAATGTTTTCTTCGTGCCCGGGCCTTTATTGATGAGGGTAATTTTCTAGCCTGTCCCGGTGTCACACATAAAAAAACTCCCATGAAATACATAATAATCTGCGTTAGCTCAAAAGTATTTGTACAAATTAAAACAAAAATGAAATCAAGAGCAGATTACTGGCAAGCCGGCTGTCTTATCCGGCCAAGACCCCCCCCCATGTGGAAGAAAAACCTCCACTTGCGGAGGAAAGACCCCCCACATGGGGAAGAAAGATCCCCACATGTGGAACAGACTCTCACATATAGAAGAAAGACCCACATTGGGAAGAAAGACAACCACATGGGGAAGAAAGAACCCTCACATGAGGAAGAAAGATCCCCACATGTGGGAAAAAGACCCCCACATGTGGAAAAATACCCCCTACACGTAGAAGACCCTCTAACATGTAGAGGAAAGACTCCTTTACATGTGGAAAAATATCCCCTACATGTAGAAGACCCTCCAACATGTAGAGGAAAGACTTCCCCACATGTGGAAAAAACACCCCAATATAGGGATGAAAGACCCTTCACATGGGGAAGAAAGACCCTCACATGTTGAAGAAAGACCCTTCACAATGGGAAGAAAGGCCCCCTTATGCGGAAGTAAGACCCCCTACATGAGGAAAAAGACCCCAACATGGGAAAGAAAGACCCTTACACATGGAAGGTAGAGTCTTACCTGGCATTGTCTTTGCTGCTGGGAATGAACTTGATGCATTCCCGTTTGTTGAAGACGCTCTCGATCCATAGGGAGCCAGCCTGGAAGAGCAGAAAAATAAGCGAATACAATTAAAAGCAAATATTTAACTACTACTACTACTACTAAGTTTTTACTACTACTACTACTACTACTACTACTACTACTACTACTTTTACTACTACTACAATAATAATAATAATAATAATAATAATAATAATAATAATAATAATAATAATAATATACTGACAATTTATATTGTATGTGAAAATTGTATCTCCATATAGGAAAATTAGATATCATTAAAAAAAATTGCAGAGTCGTTTAGTGCTAAAGTAGAATAACATTGAAGAATAACGAATATTTAGTTAAAATCTTTGGTTAAATTAAGAGATAAGCACCGATGTGCACAGACATGCTCATATATAATAAAAACGTACCCAGTCCAACGTCATATTTCATTCAAAATATACTGCAAATGTAATATTTCAATCAACCTCCTGGTTAGTACAGTGGTACCGTGCTGGCCTCGCATTCACGAGGTCGACAGATCGCTTTCCGTTCAAGACCGAGAGTTTAAGCTGTTACTGGGGAGGATACTCCTGGGGCTGGCACCACAGTGGGGGGTTGGGGCTTCCACCGGCTGACGCCCGCCAGAGCAGGGGCGACGCCTCTGATAGGAGGGCTAAAACCCAGCAAACTTTAACTTTAACTGAACAAAACTATACCGATAATAAAGTTGCACAACCCCTCTTCTGCTTCTATATCAACGTCTGTGTTTATGATCAAATAAACACATTAACATATGTGAAAACATGAAATATATTTTACCCCTAGCTGGGAATCGAACCTAAGACACATAATCCGTATGCCAAGGCGCTGACATTATTACGATTTCTTAAACAATGTAAACCTAGGATACCATATTGTTAGTTAGCTAGACACACACAAATGGACTTCATAAACGCATCTGACGCAGTTCTGTGTATGGCTAGGATCCCGTACGGGATCCTAGCCATACACAGAACTGCGTCAGATGCGTTTATGAAGTCTATTTGTGTGTGTCTAGTTAACTAACAATATGGTATCCTAGGTTTACACTGTTTAAGAAATCGGGCCATTGTCTTAGATTTAATTCCCGGCCAGGGGCAAAATATGCATTATCTGTGTCCTTGTTAATATAAGATAGATTATCTTCCATGGATTTTAAAATTATCTTACACCATCAGATCCATAGTTTTCTACTAGTAATTGATACTGAAAAAAAAAACTTTTCCTAAATAAACTTTGTCCTCAGACGCGAAGATAAATCTTATATCCAAAGTTTGATAACCTAGTTCTATCCATCTATCTATCTATATAAAGTGGCCCCATTCCCCTTGTAAAGGGGGTAGCCGAGCCAAGAACACGCATTCACCACGATCTAATGTTCCGGTTTTACGTCACAGATTCCCTTTTCTATCAAGGGCTAGGACGGTTGCCTTCTTCCGAAGGACTTGTTT
>JAXCGZ010021446.1:12500-15000 GCA_037179515.1 Halocaridina rubra
AACAGCCTGAATTACATATATGCGGTTCTGGCAGAGAGCCACAGTACAAATAGACTGGAAGGGTTGATCTCAAGCCTTAATGGGTGGGAGCTAGGCTCTGTATCCACAGAGTACGGACTAGTTTGAAAACTGGAAATAATAATAATAATAATAATAATAATAATAATAATGATAAAAAATAATAATAATAATAATAATAATAATAATAATAATAATCTCAACAACAACAATAATAATAATAATAATAATGATAAAAATAATAATAATAATAATAATAATAATAATAATAATAATAATAATAATAATAACAATAATAAAAATATAAATTAATTTTTTTAAGAATGTAAAAGGCACCGATGTGGCGTTTCTCGTCCCCTAGCCCCTGCCAACTCGGCAGATATCAAGGGTACACCAGAAGAAATTTCAGGGCAATGATGGATCTAAGAGTAGACATGCGAACAGGCATGCAGCTGACAGAGAGAGAGAGAGAGAGAGAGAGAGAGAGAGAGAGAGAGAGAGAGAGAGAGAGAGAGAGAGAGAGAGAGAGAGAGAGAGAGAGAGAGAGCACCACTCCCTTAGTGAATAATGCCCCTAATACGTATACATGTGTAAGTACAGTATATTTAGTATGTATATCGTATCTTCAAACACCCACGCATGTTAATATTAGTTGCTGCTATGCTACAGTACTCAGTACGTCAAAACTTTCTCTCTCTCTCTCTCTCTCTCTCACTAACACACACACACACACACATGCTAACTAACACTCTCTCTTACTCACTGACTCACACTCTCACCCACGGACTATATAACACTCTCTCACTTATTAACACTCTCTCTCTCTCCAAATACACATAACTTTTGAATATATTTAGACCTAATAAAATAAGTTTTTGTGCAAAGGACGATTCATAAATATATGAATATATATTTAGGCAACTTTGAATTAATATAAAAGATATAAATATATGTATGTATGTATGCATGTTGTGTGTATGTATGTATGTATGTATGTAGGGGCAGCAGGATGGACGGACGTAAATATGTATGTGTGTGTGTGTATGTAACGTTAAAACTCCAAAAGTGTTGACGAGCATTTAAATATGAATACAGATATCCGTAGATTTATATTATCAGTTCATAACTCACAATTTAATAAAAAATAAATAAATACTTTGCTTTTTTGTTACATCTGAAGCCATCTTGCATCATTCATATGGCCAGGGCACTAATGAGAGAAAGTAAATATTGTAAATTTACTCATCCACATTTCATGGTTTAATATCGAGAACTATCTCTGTTTTATTTTGTTACAGTTGATGTCACCCCTCCTATAAATAGCTGGATACGGCGTTATTACATTTTTTTTTAAGTGTGACACATGATCGGGAAAAGAAAATTGTCCTATTTAGTCCGGGCACCATGAAATGTTCTAGGAAAGAGTAGGAGCTTAAGGACAAGGCAGAAATGAGTGATAATAAAAATACAGGCTGAAAGAATAGCCAAAGTAATAATTATGAGATAGAAAGCAAAGGGAAACAGAGATGTGAAGTGTTGTACTCGTCAGATGTGAAGGGGTATCACTGTTATTAAATGATCAAATAAATGTTCACAATGGCCGCCAGTATCTCTCAGGAAGCCACCAGTGCTGCTTTTTCTCTTGTTACAGTTGTGGCAGCCCTGGCTTTATCAGCTGGATGGTGTATCTATAAATAATTAATTGAAAAAAATTAGTATACTTCATTTATGATGGATATTAATTCCTATCTCAGTTGATGCTGCTGCGACCACCGCCATTTCCACAGCCACCGCCGCAGCTTTCACGGCCACAGCCGCTGCCACTATCACTGCCCCCACAAATGCAGTTTATGCTGCTACAGCCGCCTCCATCACCGCCACTGCCACAGCTTAGAAGGTTACAGCTGCTGCCACCATCACCGCCACTTCCTCCGCCATCGACACAGATTCTACTGCCACAGACACTGCAACTATAACCGCAGTGTGCATCACAGCAGCTTCCACAGCCACTGCAACTATCACCACTGCAGCCACCATCATAGCTTCCACAGCTGACATCACCGCTGCTTCAATCACCATCTATACAGTTTCCACAGCTACAGCCGCTGCAACCATCACCACCTCATCCATCGCCATGATCCCGCTGCTAAAGACACTGCAAACATTACCTCCGAGTCCACCGTTACAGTTTCCACAGCCACTGCTGCCACCACCAGCACCTAATCCGCCACGCATCCACTGCCACAGCCATTGTAACCATCACCACCGAATCCATCGCCACGCTTCCACTGCCACAGCTACTGCAACCATCACTGCCACATCCATCGCCGCACCTTACAAAGCCACAGCCGCAGCCGTTTCCACCGCCGCCTAATCCCCCCCATTTCACGGTCGTCTTTGGCAAGTAATTTAGGCGACAGGATATGTCGATCACTGGAAGGGTTTCCAATCTATCTTCTCGTTCTCTCCTCCCCCTCCCCCC
>JAXCGZ010021446.1:27500-46895 GCA_037179515.1 Halocaridina rubra
CATGAATGAAGCCAACTTTTATATCTCTAAAACTTACAATAAACAAACGACACGAAAGCAGAGGAAAGGATCTATATTGTGACAAATTTTTTTACATCTCTCAACGTGAATTGTAGGTAAGATGCAAGTTCACTTATTAACTTACTTATCTCAGTTGCAAAAACTAATATGAATGATAAAATCTCATTGACAAACTAAAACTAAACTAAATATATGCCAGAGCAGCTAGAAAGTGCATATACAGAAGCACAAATATAAACTACAATGAGTTAAAAACATCAAACACATGAAATAAAGGTTTTATTCTAGAAATATAAAAAAATGCAGTTCAAATAAAATAAAATAAAAAATATTTAAGAAATGGAAAAAAAAACTGACATGCAAACAAAGACAAAATGTAGGCTAATTAAAAGGCATAAATTAACATTTAACAAATGCAAGTTAAGTACGACAGAGGTTTTATACATGCACAAACAGATAGTAGAAAATTCTATTAAAAGAATGAAAGAAAAGTACGAGACAAGTTGTTACAAACCTTCAAAGAAGAAGAAGAAGAAGAAGAAGAAGAAGAAGAAGAAGAAGAAGAAGAAGAAGAAGAAACTTACGGGTGAGATGTAAGCCTCCACGCCTTCAAACACCTGAGAAAGAATAAGCCCAGAAAAATTTTAATAAAACATGAAATAAATAATCCTCGTCTTACGTTTTACTATCAGTATCCAATATGGGGATGGACGCAGAAAGACTGTGGCTGGAGAATTAAAGATTGATGCCCTTCCTATTGCCCCACGGTCAACTCTATCACGGGGGGTCTGTCAGTCTTCGAAAAGGATAATAAATCTCAAACACAAACACGCACACAAACACACACGCACACAAACACAGAAAATCCTAGAGGCTCCGAGGCACGTTCTGATGTAATTAAAACAAATTCTTATGAATAAGAGAGACACCTTTATGTACACAAAGCTGTCTCTCTCTCTCTCCCTCTCTCTCTTTCTCTCTGGTCGCGGAGACTACGGGCTAAGACGAGTTCATCCTGTTGAAATAATTTTAATAACCATTTTCGAGTCTTCTTTTAAATTAATTTAAAGGCATAGAGTAACCTTGAATTAATGGAAATCAGTTAGTATCAGGAAGAGATCCTGGCCGCAAAACTGAGAGAGAGAGAGAGAGAGAGAGAGAGAGAGAGAGAGAGAGAGAGAGAGAGAGAGAGAGAGAGAGAGAGAGAGAGAGAGTCTGACCTTTGCAGCTTCAGACAGATACTTCTCTCCAAGATGCAAGCACAGCAATAATTTTATCTTGTTCTGAGGATTTTGTTTTGCTTTTTTTCATGCATTATTTTATATCCAGTTTATTATTATTATTATAATTCTTTTTGGTAGATTACAGAATTTCTACAAAGCTCCATGTTTACAATTTTAAGCCTATTAAATATTAATTTTCTACCATATTTACAGGAAAAATATCTCTTAAATTGCTCCACTTTTTATGTTCTCTCTCTCTCTCTCTCTCTCTCTCTCTCTCTCTCTCTATATATATATATATATATATATATATATATATATATATATATATATATATATATATATATATATATATATATATATATATATATATATATATATATATATATATATATATATATATATTTATCTCTCTCTCTCTCTCAATAGCATCTTTCTTCATTCCTTCCCTAAACGTAATTACAAATAGTGTCTCTATTCCTACATCTGACATCAACTATGTGAGACATTACCTCAACTCTGCCTTGTCCTTAACCTTTTTCTTTTCCTTCGTCTTGGTATTTTATCGTACCAGGGCATTTATTGATGAGGGCAGTTTCTGCTTGTCCCGATGTCACACTCATAAAAAAAAAATCCTGTGGGCAACTTTTCTTACTTAATTTAATACCTTCTGTATCTAGCCACATGCCAACCACCCCCCTTCCCCCCTCCCTCTCCCATTTACCTTCTTCTTTTTATCATGTATTCAAATGATGATTCATCTAGGCTAGACTTGCTGTTTCATCATCCTTGAACAGATTGTCCAATTTTTAAGACCTGGAGGTAAGTTGAATGTCTCTACGTGGGGACAGTACATAAGCCGCACTGTTTCTCAGACCCCCAAAACCACCCCTCTATAAAGAGAATTATGGCTCTTGTATACAGATAGATAGATAGAAAGATAGATAGATACATACATCTAATCATAATTTTCCTCTCTTTCCTTAGAATTATGCATGCTTATTGCACTGGCAATATCCTCGTCTAGACTAAGACAATCATAGTTATATATTTACTAAGCACATTATTCTGAAAAGAAGATTTCCTACTAACTTTCTAACTGTGATCTCTAGCACTAGAGTCTCCTCTCCCTTCCACAGCTAAATATCGATATCTTTTAACCCAGACTATGGAAGACTTTAATTAATATAACTACTACCACAGTTCTCGCTACTATTCTCTCTTCAAGTAAGAGTAACTATTCCTCTTTCAGACTCGTCTTGTAATGATGTGTCTTATTTCCATATATTACTTTGCAAAATAGCTTTGAATGTTTTCTAGATTGTTTAATATATATATATATATATATATATATATATATATATATATATATATATATATATATATAACTACGGAGGGAACTGAAAGCATTTTTTAGATCCTTGACGCTTTCAAGTATATTACTTTCTCCAAATTCTTCTGAAGATAAGTAATATACTTGAAAACGTTAAGGATCAAAAAATGTCTTTCAATTTCTTTCCATAGAATTATATATATATATATTATATATATATATATATATATATATATATATATATATATATATATATATATATATATATGTGTGTGTGTGTGTGTGTGTGTGTGTGTGTGTGTGTGTGTGTGTATTTTACTAGTGTATGCGCACATGTATGAGAGAGAGAGAGAGAGAGAGAAGAGAGAGAGAGAGAGAGAGAGAGAGAGAGAGAGAGAGAGAGAGAGAGAGAGAGAGAGAGAGAGAGAGAGAATTAAAATAATCTCTTCCAGACAAGTGGAAAGCCCCCAAAGATGGTCCAACGACGACGACGAGGAGGAGGAGGAGGAGACGAACAGATTTACTTTCTTAAAGGCGAACTTCACATACACAATCGCACGCACAAACGAACACACTTGTACTTACACATACTTTTCCAAACACACGCATACAGACAAAGGGGAGATAAAGAAGATAATGACAGAAGATCAAGGGATGGGGCCTCATTAAGATTGTTATACACAAATGCTGATGGATTAGCTGGTAAGGCAGTAGAATTAAAAGATAGGATTCACAACAGTAAGGCAGATATAGTAGCAATTACAGAGACTAAGTTGAGTGAGGACTTAAACAGTGTCACAGTATTTCCTAAGGGCTTCAGAATACTAAGGGTTGAAAGATCTGAGAGGACTGGTGGAGGGATAGCACTGCTCATAAGTGATAGGATTCAAGTCGAAGAAATAAACTTGGCTATAGAAAGTGAGTTCAAGGAATTTCTTGTTGCTCGCATAAATACTGGGTCAGAAAGCATTATAATAACTGTTGTATACAACCCACCAAGGAACCAAAATAGGCTTGAAGTTTATGAGGAAAGTCATATAGGTACTATTGAAGTCATAAACTCAGTTGTTAACATGGCACGGGAAAAAAAAATGTAGGATTTTGATTATGGGAGACTTTAATCATAAAGAGATAGATTGGATAAATCTTGACCCACACAGTAGTGAGGACTCATTCGGGGCAAGATTCCTAGATTGCGTACAAGGGAATTTCCTACACCAACATGTAATGGAACCAACAAGGGCCAGGGGTGGGGATGAGCCATCACTACTTGATCTAGTGTTCACAGATAATGTGTTGGATATTGAAAAAATTGAGTATGAACCACCAATTGGAAAGAGTGACCACTGTGTGTTGTTGATGGAGTATATCATTGAAGATATTCTTCCTGAGAGTAGAGGCACTTTGGACATGTGGAGGAACTATCCGAAAGGAGATTACATAAAAATGAATGAGCTTTTTGCAGTTATTGACTGGAGAACCTTATTTTACAACAAATCTGTACAAGAAATGTATGACATCTTTTGTGAGAAATATGGGAAGATAGTAGATTGCTGCATACCTGTCACCAAAGTAGGTGTAATTCATGCCAGAGAGAAATGGTTCGATAATGGGTGTAAAAGAGCTAAGGAGTGAAGAGACAAATGCTGGAAAAGGTATAGGAGGAGAAAAAACATAAATGCCTGGCAAACCTACAAAAGAGCAAGAAATGACTACCTAAGTAAAAGGAGAGAGGCAGAGAGACTATGAGAGGGACATCACCAGGAAGGCTAAAGAAAATCCCAAGCTTTTCCACAGCTTTATCAGAGGAAAACTGAAGGTAAACGAACAGGTTTTAAGGCTAAAGAGAGCGGATGGAAGCATCACTGAGACGGATGAAGAGATCTGCAAAGAATTGAACAAGGAGTTTCAGTCAGTATTTACAGTAGAAAATACCCCACCCCCTCAGATTGCAGTGATAGAAGATCAAGGGCCGGTATTAGAGAACATCAACCTTACAGCCACAGAGGTATGCAAAGCGCTGATGGATTTAGATGTTCATAAAGCTACAGGTCCTGATGACATATCCCCTCATGTGCTTAAAAAATGCGCAAACACAATATCAGTGGCACTAAGTATCATATTTAAGGAGTCACTGGAGTCGGGGGAGATTCCAAGATGCTGGAAACAAGCAAATGTGATACCTATCTTCAAAAAGGGAAGGAGGGACACGGCTCTGAACTATAGACCAGTTTCCTTGACCAGCATATTTTGCAAAGTTATGGAGAAACTACTAAGGAAACATATCTCTCTTCACTTGGAATCCTTCAACTTTTTGTCAGTGAGGCAACATGGCTTCAGAGAAGGTAGATCAACAGTAACAAACTTATTAGAATTTTATGATGAGGTAAGCCAAATCTTACAGGAAAGAGAGGGCTGGGCAGATTGCATATTCCTAGACTTCCAGAAAGCGTTTGACACTGTTCCACATGGGAGACTTATTAGGAAGCTGCAATCAATGGCTAGAATAGGTGGAAATGTTTTGGAATGGATAAAAACTTACTTAGAAGGAAGGAAACAGAAGGTTAGAGTAAGACACTCAGTGTCTGAATGGAGAAGAGTTAGTAGTGGAGTTCCACAGGGTTCAGTTTTAGGGCCACTTTTGTTCCTTGTATATGTAAATGACCTACCAGAGTCTGTAAATTCATTCATGAATATGTTTGCAGATGATGCAAAGATTGTGAAGAAAGTAAAAAACGAGAACAATGGTAGAGAACTTCAGGAGGATCTAAATAATCTGCATGAGTGGTCAGAAAAGTGGCTAATGAAATTCAATACTTCAAAATGTAAGGTAATGAGAATGGGTACAAGTGCAAGAAGGCCCAAGCTTGACTACTCGGTGGCTGGAGTACATCTTCAAGAGAGAGAAAATGAGAGAGATCTAGGAGTAAACATACTGGCAGATTTGTCTCCAGAAATACATATAAATGGCATAGTAAGGGCAGCATATGCATTCTTATCAAATGTAAGGGTAGCCTTCAGGCACATGGACAAGGAAATGTTCAGAAATATTTATGTAACCTATGTGAGGCCAAAACTCGAATATGCAGCCCCCTTTTGGAATTCGCACTTGAAAAAGCACATAGCTAAGCTTGAAAAAGTTCAAAGACATGCCACGAAATTGGTGCCAGAAATACGCAATCTCAGTTATGATGAGAGGCTGAGGGAATTAGACTTACCATCACTCGAAGCTAGAAGAGTGAGGGGGGATATGGTGACAGTCTTTAAATTCCTTCATGGTTATGATAGAGTGGATAGGGATCGATATTTTGATATGGATGGCTCTAGAACTAGAGGTCATAGTTTGAAGCTTCGTAAGAAAACTTCTTTGCAGGATGTAAGGAAATACTTTTTCAGTGTAAGAGTAGTTGATAATTGGAATTGGCTAAGCGAGGAGGTAGTTAATGCTATCTCAATCCATAGTTTTAAGGACAGGTATGATAAGTATCACTAAGTATAAAATGGAACCGACCAGGAGACGGGAAGATACGAGCTTTGGGCTCTTTCCCGTAAACACATTTAGGTAATCACAATTAGGTAATCACACATATAAGTACTCATACTTATTCACTTTTCTCTGCATGGCTTTGATATTGGCAACCATGGGCATTCACCCCTCTCGGAAATACGAGTCCATACCGCTGTAGCTGAGTGGTCAGAATGCTCGACTCCCGAGTTGCGAAGTTTCATATGACTTGACTCATCACCAGCTGAGGCTAGTTTAAACAAGTTTAAACTCATTGGGAAAGGTGACATTCACTTGATTCATTCTACTTTAACAATAAAACCTACAAAATTAAACACGTGCACCTTATATGCAAAGGACTTTATGGCAAGTGCGACCGTTACCCTGAGTGAATGCCTTTTCTAAACCTTAGACCGTGGCGGGTCGCGAACCCACAACCTGACGAATCAAAGGCGCGAGCGTTACCACTCGGCCACGGTCGGTGAAATATCTTATAATTCTTGAGTCAAAACATCCTGTCTCATTATCTTTAGACTCGCGGGTTTACCTCGCAAGTGGCGTCCCTCTTTCGAGAACGTGATAGGGGACTTGTTGCACTAATAATAATAATAATAATAATAATAATAATAATGTTCCGGTTTTACATCACGGACTCTCTTCTACCAAGGGCCAGGAGGGTTGCCTTCTCGCGAAGGACTTGTTTTGGCAGATGTAATCGTTATCCTGAATGCATGCTCTTGCTAACCTCAGACCGTGACGCGGCGCGAACCCTCGACCTGACGCCTCAGAGTCGCGGACGCTACCGCTTGAGCCACGGTGACTATAATAATAATAATAATAATAATAATGATAATAGGTTAAAGATGTTGAATACTATTATAATGATTTTTTTTATTTATATTATGTCATTGTATTTATTGTTCTAATTTTATTTCCATCCATAGTCATATTCATTACTATTATTATAATTTCGTTTTGTGTCACTTCAGAATACTTACGATGACAGCAAAGGCAACATAACAAATAAATATGAATGGGTTAATTCATACATTGATAGTGACCTTCAGGATTATATAAAGAGCTTAGTACTATAACGGCTTAAGTGCCAAAACTACAAATTGCCAGAAAACTCGTTGGAATATAAAGAAACCCTTTTTTAATTTACATATACAACTATGATAGATATTATCACTTCAGTAACGAAATTAAAAGTATTGTAGAGCCACGTGCCTTTGTAACGAAGTTAAAAGTATTGTAGAGCCACGTGCCTTTGTAATGAAGTTAAAAGTATTGTAGAGCCACGTGTCTTTATATAATAGTTAAAACAATACAATTTATGAATGGAACACTAGTCTTGGTTAATGATTCAAGATATTTATGGTTGTAGGTGTTGGAGTGAAGTTTATTTATAATTTTTCTAGTGCGTGGTCGGTTTTACGTCATGGATTCCCTTTTATACTGCGGGCTAGGATGGTGCCTTCTTGAGCAAGACTGGTATTGGGTAAGTTTGACCTGATACTCAGAGTGATTGCCCTTTCTAACCTCACATACTAAGAACCCTCGACCTGATCATTCAAAGTCGCGAGTGTTGCCACTTGGCCACATATAATTTTCTAGTGCACTTGCGTTAACACAGCGCACTTGTGCATAAGGATATCGAGTTATTGGAAAAAAATGTCCTACAGTGGTGATTAAATACAAATGAATTGTGAGGGTGGATACCATTCTCCCCTAACATGAGCAACTCGAGATACATTGCCCTTTATTTTAAAACTTGCTAAACCGGTTTGGTCAGAAACGCTATTAAAGTTGGCTGCGTTTTCTTTTGACATGCTGTTCTGTAAGCATATTACCTAACTATAACAAAATCTGCGACTTTCTGGGTTAACAATTGCTGACTCAAGTGATCAATTTTTTGGGAAAAAAAATATCTATTTTTACTTTTACAGACATTACTTTTTGGTATTTTCAACTAGAATGATATTTCTTAACAGAGAAATATAAAAAAATGGATTGACTTATGCACACATTATTATTATATACTTAATTTAGTCTAGTTGTAACGACATCTGAGAACTGAACTCGAAGTATATGGCGTCTTGAAATTCTCTCTCTCTCTCTCTCTCTCTCTCTCTCTCTCTCTCTCTCTCTCTTAAAAAAAAATAGATCAGTGGCCGTCAACATAAAGGTCACTGACACTTTCACAGAGGCAATACCAGCAGAAAAATGAAGACAATATTGGCGTAAATTTACATAACCTCAGCAATATAACAACAACTATTACTACGACTACTACTACTACTACTACTACTAATAATAATAATAGACTAAATAGTAACAGTGTCACTCTTGAAGGTTATTATTCTTCAATAATAATAATAATAATAATAATAATAATAATAATAATAAATAATAATAATAATAATAATAATAATTACGATATTTAAAGTCGCGAGTAAATTAATTCAAGTTGTATAAATAAAAGCGTGGAGAGATGAAGAGGCTATGATGAGAGAGAGAGAGAGAGAGAGAGAGAGAGAGAGATATTCCACTTTATCTACTAATAAAGAGATTACATATCTTAATAAGTGATAAATTAATTAACAATTAATCGATCAAAATGAATGCTAAAAAAATTTCTAATTAATTTTACTGTCTACTTAAATATCGGTCAAGAATGACAATAATTCAAGGAATATGTGATTTATTAAACAAAAACACCAAATAATCAACAAGGGCAGGTTGCGTATGTATCAACAATCATCACCTGCATACTAATGATAAAAAAAAGTCAAGATTATTGAGTCAAGTACTCTCTATCACCTTAATTATCGGGAACTCAAGAATAACAACATATATTACTAGTTAATATGCATTACCAACCCACGTGGATAATAACTCCATAACTTCTAGTACCGACATACCAACATCACTACCTACTTACTGCGATACTACCTACTTGTAGACCTTTAAACTTGCGAATTGTGCCGAATGATCAAACCCGGTCTATAAATTTATTTCAATACACTCAAAGTCGTTTTTATGCACGACAAGACTCATGAATCATGACTCACCATTCCATGATCTGTAATAAACCCCCCAAAACTCCAAAGAACGACTTGCGGGATAAAATTAGTCACTGAAATTTCGCACCACCATGATCAACACTTCCGATCTTGGTGAATGTCCATATATACTACCAGACTACGAGAATGTTGCAGTTTTGCCAGATCAGCAATAGTCTTCAGCCCTATTAAAGCCTCTATAATTTTGCCTCTTTAATTTATGGCAGTTTTAGTATTTTGAGAATTTGATTATAGTGCCAAGGTTTTATAATTTATCAATAATAATCAGTAAATATTATTGAGAAATAGTGTAATTTTTTTTGACAATAGCAATATAGAACAAGCTGTCGTTTATTTTTGCTTTGCATTTAAGTCTTTAGAGGAATTTTCCAAAACTATTTGTGTAACTAATATTTTTCTTCACTTAATCAAGACTTTATATGTCTCTGAAATTTGTATAAAAATATGATGTCATAAAGTAGTTATGAAAATAGTACATGTAACTGTCAATGAAACAGTACTTTTCCATCGAGAACAGTTAGCTATAACAGAAAAATCTTTATAAAAATTATGATAATGATAATAATAAGAATTAATATTAAATACTATCATGTTCAGCTACCTGCATAATTAAAATACATAATATCATGCGGAAAGTTTTTAGAAAAGCTTGCAAGATGTAAAGTTATCGAAAAACTGATGATCAAAAGATGAGGAATGTACGTACATATGTACCTAGACAAATGTCCTATGTATACTTACAAGAAATTTTATGCTGATTGAAAGTCCATCGTGCAAGAGAATCGGCTACAAGATTTTAGGAATATTGGTAACACTGATGTAGAATGTAAACATCGTCAGCTCAACGCATGTGTTCTTCGGTAGCTTTGTGAGCGTTAAAACGAAAATCGCTTAACGAAGCATAAAGAAGGAGACAAAAACTACAAAATGGATTCGAACCGTATAGTTATGGAAGAATTTCAAGTGACTGAGGTATAACTATTTTGCAATTACATCATTATCATATTTCGGGTACTTTAGTTAAAGCTGTTAGGGTATATAAGGTCAATCTGTATGTGTACTTTTAACAAGAGGGTCTGTCCCTCTCTGCTTATCTCTATTTTATTTTCTTCCATTTCACTTCAAATTCTCCCCGTCCTATTCCCCCCCATTGTAGTGATGACACTATTTAAAGCTAAGAGAGTTCACTGGAGGCCATCACTGAATTTCCCTCTCCTATCCTATTCCATTTATCCAGTTGGGAGTACCTCCCATTTAGGCAGCATCACAAGAAGCATTGCATTGCATTGCCCATTCCCTTTATTGTATCTATTTGAATGAGTTGGCTTCCTTGTCCATGTATTTATATATCCTCTCAAACCAACACCATATAATATCATAAGGACTCTTCAGATATTTGTTTCCACAATTGGACGCTTTTTGTCTTCTTGTATTCATGGTAGTCACAAAATGTCCTTTAATTTGATGGCCATGAGTTTGAGTTCTGGAATCATATGTTTGTGGTCACCATGACTCATAAATCGATCACTGTACAGTTTAGTACAATCCAGTATACATATAGAACATTGCCACTTGCGTGCTTTCAGGCACTATTTATATCCCGTGTCTCAGGAACAGTGGTGCATTCTTTCCTTAGCTGTCATTGGTATTACGGAAATTGGTGCTTTTGTCGCCATGCCTCGCTCTCTTTAGGAATCTGCCACTTTTCTTGCATTGTTATGGGATGGTGGGCCAAATGACTTGCAATTACAGTATAAGATTGCTTTTCCTGTAAAAAAGTTTATTTTATCTAAGAAAGAGATTTTAAACATGTAGTACTCAACAGGGTTCTCGTCCATGGTTTTCATTCTCAGTAGTCTTCTAACTAAGTATGTTACCATCCATGGGAACTACAAGTTGACAAGCTTTTCATCCTGAACATTGGAGGAAGGAGAACCCTTCATACTTAATACTAATGTTTTTCTTGTAAATTTATAGAAATAAAGCTGTGTCTAAAGATTTTTACAAATAAATATTGTAGTATGGTCAACAGTCCCTGTCCATTAATAATCTGGAGTTAATACAGCATTGCTTTATTTATACTTCTGAATATCAAAGCACAAGTTTTAATCTGAAAAGAAAAAGGTGCTCTAAGTAGATAGCATACCAGTATCTTTTTCCATCATTTGTTCCATGTGACCTTATATGAAATATTGCTGTTGTATGTCGAATGAGGGGTTTGGGTCGTTTTTAAAAATATACAGAGGGAATATGACTATATATATTTTTTTTTTATACTGGCATCAGTTAAAATTTTTACTCTACAGTATATTTATTGAAATGAATGTTAAAATGTTGATCTATTGCATAGAGGGGTCAATGGAGGCTTGGGTCATTTTTATACGTCATTTTCAGTTCAATTCATACGTTTTGGTAGAAATTAACAATGCAGGGGGAGGTATCACTGTACTAGATATTTCTTACTGGATAATTGTACTCAAAAATATTTTTATATTATAATATTATTAATGAAATAATTTCTATTAACTTCCAGGATGCAAAGAAGAAAGGAGGATCAACCAAAGGGAAAAAAGCCAAGGAAAAGAAGGGGGATGAGTCCGGAAGTTCTGGCACATCTGTGAAGATAATTCACATGGATCCTGTGAATATGGAGATTGATTTTATAGGATTTCCAATATCTTTAATTAATGCATATCGAAGAATTGTCTTAGCAGAGGTGCGTAAAATATTATTTTTTAATTATGTCTATGATGAGTTAGCAGTCCACTCTCATATTCTCTGTATATTGAGCTTTGCAAATGATATTAAGAGTGTAATGGAGGGAAACAAATTTCTTACCTGGTTAGCTTGTGCAGTATAGAATAAAATTTTTTTTCCTCATATTGAGATTATATAATCAGCTATTTAATTCTAATTGGAGACCGCAGTGTCTGAGTGGTCAAGTTGCTTGATGCAGGAGTTGACTGACCTGCCGTCGAGCCCACCATGGGGCAATAGGAAGGGCATCCGGACTTAATTCCCAAGCCACAATCTGTCTCTGTCTACCCCCATGTTGGGGACTAATAGTGGTTCATAAAACAAAATTTATGTTTTTAGCTGTTCTATTCCATTGGTAATTGTCTTTATGTACACTAACAGTTACTTGATTTCTTTCTTGTAGTGTTGACGTTTTTCACATTTCATTTCCTCCTATGTATAAAATATATACAGTACTACTTATTAAGTTGTTCTGCAAATCTGTTCAGACAAATTTGCTGTTATGTAACAGTATTTCAATGTCTATCTTATCTTGCAGGTGGCTACAATGGCCATTGAAAAGGTGTACATGTACAACAATACCAGTATTATTCAAGATGAAGTCCTAGCACACAGGCTTGGTCTGGTACCACTGAAAGTCGATCCTCGATACTTTGAGTTTAGAAATAAAGGTTAGTTATTTCATTAAGCTTAAATTGGGGTACTGCCGTAACGTTGTGGCAGAATCTTCGACTTGGGACTTGACGAACCTGTTTTCGAGCCCACGGATTGACATCTATGCAGTGATTGAAATTATGTCATATTCATATTGATTATGCTTATATGAGTTTCTTGTTTTTGTATTTGCTCCTAAAGGAACTCAGCAAATTTAGAGAACTATGGCTTTGACCAAATTTCCTCATATTCCTAACAGGTTACATTATCTCTGTCTGTCATGCCTGAAAGTATCATAGACAGAGAGACTTGTTTAGCCCTTAGTCAGCTACACTAAATAACTTCGAAAAATTGCAGCAGAGAAAAAGAGTGGAAGCAGCATTATTAGAAAGTAATATTTGTGCCTTTCGTTGTGTTGTGCTACCATTGGGTTTCTGTACAGTCTTTTGTGATCTTATTTTAATTTACCTCTCATTTTCACCTTTGCTAACTTCAGGGGGTGAATGCATTATGTAGAGTAGAATAAAAGTCTCTGTACAAAATGGCTCCATTTCCCCTTGTAATGTGGGGGGCCGAGCCAAAGAACACACATTCACCAGTAGTCGAAATACACTTCAATCACTCCTCTTAGTTCCATGGAGATAAAAGGTCGCTGGAACTCTTCCACCCACTATCCTGATTGGGTCATCTGCAGGTCAGGTGGGCAAGTTTTTTCTGCCGTGAGACCTGACGGCCGTGGTTGATTTACACCCACTGCTCAATAAAGTGAGCCCTCAGTAATTTTTATTTTATTTTATTAAAAAAACTTTCAGCTGGTATTGTAATAACTTAGGAAATTGCTTTCAGACGAAACTGAATGGGGTGCGCAAGACTCCGTGAAGTATGAATTGAAAATTAAATGTGAGAAGAATCCTCGTGCCTCGGAGCATGAAACAGACTGTGATGTAATTTCATTGAACAGGAAAGGTAAGCATCATTTGTAGGAGTCTTTAATTATTCATATTGTTTTCTCACCTAAATATCTTTATTTTGATTTTTACACAAGTAATTAAGTTCTTCATTTGTGATGGAGTGCCCTATCCTAGTCAAATTTTATTTATGACTGCGAAGGGCAAAGAAAATTGCCCTCATTGGGCCAAGGTACCAAGAAAACATTAAGGACAAGTCAAAAATAAGAGAATGACACACAATGTAAAGACAGGCTGAAAGAATAGCCAAAGTAATGAAGCCCTAATTGATAAGAAAGAAAACATAGAAACACAGCTTATTTGTAATGATTGTATTTTATTAATTCCAGTTCTGTCTTCAAGTCTGAAGTGGGTTCCAATTGGTAACCAGCCAGATATATTCCAGCCTGAAAGTATGCAGCCTCTTCACGACGACATATTACTCGCAAAGATGAATCCTGGTCATCTAATCCATCTTGAAGCATACGCTGTCAAAGGTGAGGAGTTATTAGGGAATCGTCAGATTGATCCTACTGACAGGCTCAAAAGCCTACCTGAGAATGGAATCTTATTAATAGTAGTATAAAAGATGGCAGGTATCTTATCCATAGAGTTGTTTTTGAGTACTATACTTCATTACATATTGTTTATGTAGAGGTATTTATTATTAGATCCTATTTAGGTAAGATAATGAAATGGAGATAGGGGAAAAAGTAATGGAATTCTTGAGTTCCATCTGTGTTTTTGGAGGGGGAATAAAGGGTTCATATAAAGGCAACATACTGTGGAGTTGGTTGGGAGAAAGAATTCTATGCGTAAGCCTTATGTCACTCTTTTGACCACACTACTTTTCTGGCATTAGTGGGATCTATATTGTAAAAATAAAAACTTTTCTTTGTGCAAACACTAAAACAATAAGTCATTGCAAAAGTATGTATTACTTGTATGCTGTATTTAAAAGTAATAATAATTATTCGGCAAAAACTAAGTTTTGGGTTTATTAATACTTATTCACTTACATTATTTTACATTTCTCTCACAGGTATTGGAAGTGATCACGCCAAATTCCAGCCGGGGTTATGTTGGTACCGCTTTCTCCCGGAAATAGAGCTGACCAGAGAAGTTGAAGGTCTGGAAGCGGAGCTTCTGCAAAAATGCTTTTCTCCCGGAGTCATTAACATCGTCGATAAGCCTGATGGTATGATGCTCATTATATTATTATAATTACATTTTTAAAGTGATTCTATATCCTGCCGAAGCCAGAAGGTTTTCCACAGCTCCAGATAAAAAGGAAACAGTCTTGATGATTTGGTTCTGGCAGTGTTACTATTACCCTGAGTGAATGCCCTTTCTAACCTCAGAGTATGACGGGTTTCGAACTGACGACCCGGTAAATCAAAATCGTGCACGCTACTAACCCGGCCATGGCGGCCACATGAAAGGGAAATAGTATAGTAAGTAAAAGAATATTGTGTGTAGGATGAGATTGCCAGCTCATTGCTGCCTTGTCCTGTTAGTTAGGTTTTTGACTTAATTATTTCTCCCCATCCATCAGGAAGAATTTTGCATATTATATTCTGGAGCATAGATAGCTTTATGGATCTCATGACCACTTTATTGTAATATTTTGTGCATAAGCTTAATAGAATATTGATTTTACAGTCAAGACATGTTATTTAACCCTCAGAGGGTGGGCAGTCCCCGGAAAACATTCTGCCCTGTTTCCGTTTGATTACACACTGGCTTCCACCCACGCTGGGTGCTTTATACAACACAGGAAAAAAAAGATGCCATGCATCACTAGAAAACATTGGTATACCATAGCAAGTGTTCTGGCCCTCATTTTGTTTTGAAACAAGCCCACAGAATTTGAAAGCAATTTTGACCTCAACTGGGTGTGGTTTGTATGTTCGCGAGATTATGCAATCGGTGATGCGCTTAGATCTGGGCTGCACGTGCACTACACTGAAAGGGTTAGCAGGTCTACCTTCTCCTAGAGAAGTGGGAAATCACCAACACCTCTCGTGATTGGGATTGGGCCCTTTTAAGCTCTTGATGCTTTTTGGTAACACTAATAATGTGCTATATCACTTACCTCCTCTGCTAGTTGCTTTGTGACAAGAAAGAACTTCAAGCAGGAAGGATTTTATGACAACACCTGTATTTAAATTGGATTTATTTATAAGATTTCTTTTTCCATTGCAGGGAAAAAAGTAGCAGAAGTAAGTGATGCGAGGAATGATACATGTTCTAGGAATGTCTTTGAGTATGATGACATCAAGGATTCAGTCAAGCTCACAAGGAAGACAGATCACGTAATACGTAAGTAGATACAGTATTCCGCTTGTGTGTTAAGAGGCCACTAAATGGAATGTCCCTGGTGGCAAAGGTAAATGAATTTCACTATTATTTTTTGCTTGCTCTAACAACCAAGTAAGAGACATTTATTGTATGTGTAGAAATTAGTTCCCATTTGGGGGTGGTTATCGATGGATTGAAGATGGGGAATCAAACTGAATACCCTTTCTATCGCCCCATTGTTGGTTGGAACGCAGGTCCATCACCTCCCAAGTCAAGCACTCTGTTGGATGCACTTTGGCGATCCCCTAATGGAGTAAAGGAAATAATTGGTGTTAGGGGAAAAAGAAAATAATTTCACCCTTGTCTATAGTGCATGTCACACAAGTCGACCAATAAGGATAGGAGGCCCCATTTCCCCTTCAAGGGAGGGTGTTCGAGTGTTTGAGACCAAGAACTCCCATTCACCAGAAGCCAAAACTTGCCTCCATTACTCCTCATAGCTCCTTGGGGATAATGGGCTCACAGTGTTTATAAATTTTTTTGATAAGAAAATATATTTGGGCAAACTGATTCCACCCTCTTATTCCTTGCGTGTTGTAAAAGCTGCCTAAAAGGAATAGGGAAGTGAGGTACTGGCACTCCTCTCTCCTGTGAATATTGTCTTTCCATAAGAAAAGTTATGGAAAAATAAACAGTAAAATATCTCCCCTCTCATTTCAGTATATGTCGAGTCACACAGCGCTCTAAAAAGTTTTGAAATCCTAGATGAAGCCGTGAATATCATGATCGGAAAGTGTGACACACTTTTAACGGAAATTGAGAATCATATAGAAGGATCTGCAGCTTGATATTGACTGGAATAAATTAGGTTAAGTTAGTTTAGTTCATATCTTTAAAAGTATATCACAGTTGTATATGCTGACACATATATTGAAAATATTCTTAAATAAAAGCAATGTTGGATCCTTTTTTGTTGCATTTTAAATACGCTTCTGCCTAAAAAAGACTAAATAATAATGATATTCATACTCTTATTTCATAACTTAGTGGCTTGCATTTGAGATCTCCATTTAAAGAAGATTTTTTTTTTATTAATGAATAGCCTAGAGACACGTCATATTCAACTTTGACAAAATTTAATAGTACAGTTTTATTTACATTACTATATAATTAATATCTGAAATAAAGAAATGTAAAACTTATTTATATTTCCCCCTCAGTACTTAAATAAAAGAGAGAGAGAATGAACAGTGAATAAAAAGAATATAAGACAGCTAATGAATGACTCACATTATGCCTCCTGCTAAAATAGGAACATGAGAGAATGAGGTATAGGGATAAGAATACTCCCTCCGTGTTCCCCTGTATGTTGTAAAAATCGATTAAGGGAACGGAGCAGAGCAAGGGGACTGGGAATCCTTTCCTCTATATTTTTCTTCCTGCATAGGTAGGTATTGTGTTTTGACTCAGTGACCACCATATGAGGGGGAATTTGGCTATTGTGTATTGATAGAGCTGTTAGAAAGCAAAATTGTTTAAAGAAAAAAATTTATAATGAAAATACAAAACCATTCCAAAAGGCTATTTGGATGTAGGGTCCTGATATGAAAATGTTAAAATATGACTTTTTTTTTATTCACTTAGTCTTCATAGGGGGTGGACAGAGATGGATTGAAGCTGGGGAATTAAGCTTGAATGCCCTTCCTATCACCCCACCATACACTCAAGCATTGGTCCAAACCTCCTGAGTTGATTACTCTGCCGATTACGCTATTGCAATCCCCTAACAAGTTTCAGTACACACCCTTAATAAATAGTATTTATTTTTAAAGAAATTACGCATATACAAATTATTGACACATATAAGATTTGAACATATTTGATTTTTGACTTGTGTGGAGTGGTTGAAGCAAATGACTGCATGAGAAGAGAGACAGTTGTATATGACCACGATTGGCTTGGACCAAGCAATCATAAACTGAACCTGTCATGAGTTGAATCATTAAATCAGTGGAAGGATAATAGCTTGGAATTCTAGTTACGTGGGCACTAATAGTATATCATCTTGTTTTGTTTTTTTTTAAACTTTATAGCACCAAGTTGTTAGTTTATTTTTATTATAACTTTTTTGTAAACGTTTCCTTAATGAAATGTTATAATAAGAGTATAAAATATATGACATCTTACCCTCTGTGTGTACTGGCCAATGATGCATGGCAATGAGTGAAGAAGGCATGATCATTGGCAGCACATATATTTACACATGTTCATATTAGTTAATCATACATGGTTGTGAGACATTGATGGCATGATCAGAGGAATAAGGAAAGGGACAGGTAGAGGGAGAGAGATAGCGGTAGAGCTGCTGCATCTCGTAACATTTACAAGGTCAGTTTTCATGACTATCCCCTTACCTTTTTGTCTTACATTCAACTTCGTAATGATCTTCACCTTTTCTTCTTATTTATTGCATTTTTATCATAATTATTACAGTACACGTATTATGATTGTTTTTAATTATTGTTATTATAATTATTATCACTAGTGTTATTAATATAATAATTATTGTTACCGTTTTTGAGGAGCAGAAAAAAATAATTCATACGAGTCTCAGAATGATTGTAAAAAAAAAACATTACATACAACTTCCCCAAAGAAAGAGAGGGAGAAGTACTTGGGGAGAAAGGAGAGGTTTTATGAGCTTGTATTGACATTTTATAACTCGTCTTACAAGAAAGACATGGTAGGGCAGATTGCTACTTAGATTTAGAAGGCATATGATAGAGTCTCACGCTAGAGACTAAGTAAGAAACTGCAAATTATGTCAAGATGTGGATGGAATGTCATGGAGTGGATAAAAATCCGTTTAGAAGAAAGGAAGCAGAGGGTTAAGATGACATGCAATATTTGACTTGAGGAAAGTTAGCAGTGGGGTTCCGCAGGGTTCAGTTTAATTTCACTTCATTGCCTCATATAAACGCATATTTCTATATGTTTAGTGATTATGGGAAGATTATGAAAAAAAGGAAAAGCTGGAAAGAGTGGAAGAGAACGTCAGGAAGACCATAATAGCCCTCATAAGTGGTTAATGAGTTTCAGTACCTCAAGAATGTGAAGTAATGAGAAAAGGTAAGAGTATAAGAAGATCCAATTCAGGTCTACAGTTGCAGGAGAGGAAAATCAGGTACCTGTGAATGAAAAAGTTTTAGGAGTAAATGTATTTTCAGGCTTGTCTACGGAAGTGCATATAAATAGTCTGTTAATGGCAGCACATATTTTTCCTGCAAACATAAGGGTGGCCTTCAAGAATAAGGACGAAGAAATATTCAGAAATATATACGTGAATTATGTGATGGTTGAGCTTATGTTTGTACCAACCTTCTGTACAGAAATATATTTCTTGTGTAAGAATAGATGATGATTAGAATTTACTAAGCTAGGATATGATAACTGATAAACGTTAGTGAGTTAGAAAACGAAATGGGAGCCAGGGAGTTAATTACGAGCTTAGGGCTCTTTCTTTCCCGTGTCTTAAACATAAATAAATATGATTTAGTAATATATATAT
>JAXCGZ010021447.1:12500-20000 GCA_037179515.1 Halocaridina rubra
ATATATATATATATATATATATATATATATATATATTTATATATATATATATATATATATATATATATATATATATATATATATATATGCTCCGATTTTACGTCACGGACTCCCTTTTTCAACCAAGGGCTAGGACGGTTGCCTTCTGGCGAAGGACTTGTTTTGGCAGATGTAATCGTTACCCTGAGTGCATGCCCTTGCTAACCTCAGACCGTGGCGGAGCACGAACCCTCGACCTGACGCCTCAGAGTCGCGGACGCTACCGTTTGAGCCACGATGACTACTTATTATTATTATTATTATTATTATTATTATTATTATTATTATTATTATTATTATTATTATTACTATTATTATTATTGTTATTATTATTACTACTATTATTATTGTTTTCATCATCACCATTATTATTACTGTTACTTCTATTATTATTATCATCATCATTATCATTATTATTATTATTACTATTATTATTATTATTATTATTATTATTATTATTATTATTATTATTATTATTATTATTATTATTATTATTATTGAACAAATGCACTGCAATAACGCATATTTGTAAATGTATTCAAATAATCTACCTTCCTGATCGGGAATCGAACCTTGGACTGTGCACTAGAACTCCACAGCTGTGGTACAGTGATACAGTGGTACAGTTGATTGAGCTATGGAGTTCTAATCTTCAGTTCCCAGTTTCGAATCCCGACAAGAAATGCCGATTATCTGAATATAATAATAATAATAATAATAATAATAATAATAATAATAATATAATAATAATAATAATAATAATAATAATTATTATTATTATTATTATTATTATTATTATTATATTATTATTATTATTATTAATATTATTATTATCATTATTATTATTATTATTATTATTATTATTAACATTATTATTATTATTATTATTATTATTATTATTATTATTATTATTATTATTATTATTATTATTATTATTATTATTCCTATCCATTAATCTTCCCTCAGATTAATGCAGGTAGGTTTTGAAGGATTTGAGGAATGCAGACTTGATACCAATTTATCTGTAGGATATCATCGATTAACATACTGTATTGGAAATAACCCCTGGTAAGTTTGAGAGAGAGAGAGAGAGAGAGAGAGAGAGAGAGAGAGAGAGAGAGAGAGAGAGAGAGAGAGAGAGAGAAGCATTCCTAAGAGTTGCAACGAAATAATGTCAGCGCAGAATATCGTAATACCCATTTAAATAATTTAAAATTTGGGCCTCCTAACTATCAGGTCTGGAACCTGGGACCTGTGGCGCAGGAGTCTGCAGATCAGTGCTGTACTATGATCTCCTTAACTAAGTGTACTTATATGTAGTCTCCAGCTCAACAGCACCTTAATTTTTATACCAAAATAGTAAGAGATGATTTTTTTTATTATAACATCAATAGTATGGATATTTACATCCATGAGAGCGCTGGCTGTGATATTTTTAAAGAAATTTTATTCAGGTGAAAGTGATCGTATCATGGGCTTTTCTCCTTCATTTCTCTCTATTGAGTACACATTCGTGTTCAACACCAACAACAACAACAACAACAACAACAACAACAACAATAATAATAATAATAATAATAATAATAATAATAATAATAATAATAATAATAATAATAATAATAATGTTAATAATAATAATAATAATAATAATAATAATAATAATAATAATAATAATAATAATAATAATAATAATAATAATAAGTGCAATTTATTTCACCATCCCGATTCTTTTGTAAAATGTGCTTTTGCACAGACTTAGAACCACTGAATAATAGTATAAGGTAACTCTTGTTGTTTTGTCTTGACCTTTTATGATATAGCTGCATTGAAAGCACGTGACATTGCTGACAGTAGTTAGAATAAAATGGTCCATAAACACACCTACCTAGAGATCATATTTGCACACAATAACTAAGAGCTCTTCGCGTCCTTTCTGAACGGTTTAGAAATGCTGAGTTCTTGGTATTTTAAATGTTTAGTTTTCTATATTAATGAATGCTAAATTGGTAGTTTAATACAATAGACGTCATCAGTGTTATAAATATGCTCAAACAGACCTTCAGTATGTATTACAATGGATTACGAGGCTAATTTTAATTATGCTTTGAAAAGAAATTGGACTCATTTCACGAGTTGGAAACTCTCGTCTCAGCCTCTTGAGTTTACTAGTCGTTTTAAGAGGCAGTTAGTTGGTGGTTTGTAGTTTGTGAAGTGGGTGAGTGAAAAGCATCCCGGCAGTGTGTATTGTAACAGAGTTCCGTCCCTCCGATCAACTTGCAACTATGTACCGATCAATTGAAGCAACGGAGACGGAGTCCAATGAATCCATACAATGGGAAAACTTCAATTTAGACGACAGCCCAGATGGTCCGCCCATAACTACATCGAAATCTATTCAAGAATGGCCATGGAAGAGAGGTGAGTGCTGTTTTACTACTTCTTTTGAAATGACTAGGTAATAGCTTCATCGCTTCCATGGTAAACAACTGCAAAACCGGTATATATATTTAGGTCTGTTTACGATGGATTCTTTGATGGAAAGCTAAATATTAAGAAGGAATCCTTAAATGAAATAGAATGTTTTCGAAGTGTTCTTTCCGTAGTTAACGTGACTAAATACAGTTCGATATACATAAAACAGGATCTCTTCACGAATTTATTTTTTAATTCATAGATATTTCCTAAATGGAACATCTTTGTACCCTGGAGGTACTAGAACCCCATCAAAATATCCAAATGCAACTTCACGAAATACAAAAAATTAAAGAAAGAAAATTATGATACAAGCACGCCCTAATAATAATAATAATAATAATAATAATAATAAACTTTATTTCCATTTTACAATGGGTATTCGTCAGCCAGGACAAGCCCCAACCCCCCACTGTGATGTCCACCCACAGCAGTTCCTGCCAGTAAACAGCTTAAACTCTCGGTCTTGGACGGGGACCGATCTTTCGACCTCGTGAATGCGAAGCCAGCGCGTTACCACTGTACTAGCCAGCACACACACACACACACACACACACACACACACACACACACACACACACACACACACACAAGATACCCCCCCTTGTGTTTGCAATGCAGGCAATGATCTTGATTGTCGTAACAAACTAATTCCTCTAAAAATACCATTTACATATCCCTGGATTATTGCATTAGACTATTGATTATAATTATTGATAATAATAATAATAATAATAATAATAATAATAATAATAATAATAATAATCTGTATATATGACTGATAGTGCTTGCTTTCCGTACTCTTAAATTAATATTGCCAGGTGTAGTACACAGAATAAAAGATGAGATGAACGGTACATACCATTTTGCATAGACATGTAGTGCTGAGTATAACTTTATCTTATAAATGTAAATAATTCCTTTGCTTTATCCACAGCATAAATGTATCCATAGTGTAAATGAGTTTCGTTATGTATTAAAAAATGGTAGAGATTTATTCCTTTCCATAATTATGGAATCTGTTTTCAAAAAGTGTACAGTATTCGACTGGAGTTTGAAAACAGTAGACCCAAGTGTTTGGTATTCAAAGCAAATCCCAGATAATATGCCTTCTGTTGTGCATTCTGCCTCTCTTTAACACACAACCCCCGTGTTGGACTTAGATCCGTAAATAGCCCAAATCCCTCATTTGAATGCACAACATAGAAGAAAATAGTATAGTAATGCTTTTGATGACTTGCTTAAGCAAACAACTTCAAGGTGGTTTCCACTGACTTGGCTCTTCCTTGTTAAATTACTACACGATCACCCCCTCTCTCTCTCTCTCTCTCTCTCTCTCTCTCTCTCTCTCTCTCTCTCTCTCTCTCTCTCTCTCTCTCTCTCTCGGTGTGTGTGTGTGTGTGTGTGTGTGTGTGTGTGGTGTGTGTGTTGGGGGGTTAATTAAACGATTGAGAGTGTTCTTGTCTGTCACTGCGCTCGCGTGACCATACATGTCTACTCGTATGTACGTATGTAACCTCAGTCTCCTATTTGTGTGTAGGTATCTCTCTCTCTCTCTGTTTGTGTGGCACTGCGCTCGCGTGTCCATACATGTCTACTCGTATGTATGTAACCTCCATATCCTATTTCTGTGTAGGTATATAGACTCTCTCTCTCTCTCTCTCTCTCTCTCTCTCTCTCTCTCTCTCTCTCTCTCTCTCTCTCTCTCTCTCTGTTTGTGTGGGGGGTTAATTACACGAGTGCGAGTGTTCTTGTCTGTCACTGCGCTCGCGTGTCCATACATGTCTACTCGTATGTATGTAACCTCAATCTCCTATTTCTGTGTAGGTATATAGACTCTCTCTCTCTCTCTCTCTCTCTCTCTCTCTCTCTCTCTCTCTCTCTCTCTCTCTCTCTCCTCTCTCTCTCTCTACGTATACCAACGCATTTTCTTAATTATCTCCCTATCCTTGAACAGATACGCCTTCATGCGTGATATTACCTTAAGAATAAGGAAGAGAAACCGTAAACAAAAAGCTTGGCTGAAACACCGGCAGTAAAAAAAAAATTTATTTCCTCATTGAAATATCCTGTCTCGATAGATTCTAAGTTGGAGAAAAAAAAATGGTTGCGCAAGTGCGGATATGGATGCTGAAACAAGATGTTTAGAACTTATAAAAATCTAAATTTGCTTAATTTGGGGATAATACACTAGACTTCTTTTAGAGAGACGGAAAGAGGTCTAGGGCTTTGGGTTAGATGTTCATAAACGTGTTTTTCATTCAAAAGGCTATATAAGGCATATAAGCCTACCAAAAAAGGTCACTTACATTCATCACTTTTTTGTTGATAGTGGTTTTATTATGAAATAATAATAATAATAATAATAATAATAATAATAATAATAATAATAATAATAATAATAATAATAATAATAATAATTATCATCATCATCCTCTTTGGTGTCTGCGTTACCACAAGAGCTTGTTTTTTTTCCCTCAGCCTAAGATTCCTCTCTAGCTTATCTACCTTCACTCCATCATATTATTGACACCTAATTGCTGTTTTGCACTTGGACTGGAAAAGTTCATGGTCGTTTGTGCCCAACTACGTCCAAGGATATTGTGCAATCACCTTCGAATACATGTGGACGACCTCTGATGCCCACTTTATGACTGGAACCTTGTATGAAACATTCCTAGAGGGCCCTTAAGTTTTTTTTCTGTAAAAAAAAAAAAAAAAAAAGACCCGGAATAGATTTGGTTTATTTTTAGGCTGGGACAGCCACCTGTCCGGAGCTCAGTGGTTACAGCACTTGGCTACTATCAAGGGTAATTACTTTTCTATCTGAATATTGAATGATACATTCCTATGGAGTCCTTGGGGATAGGTTTATTACGGTATAAGAAAGGAAGCCCAAAATAGATTTGCTTAATTATAGTCTGGGCGCAGTCACTCCCTAGCTTTGTGTTTACAGGACTTTGCTCCCAACCAGAAGGCTAGTGCTGTTTTTTCCTTCATTTGAGTCACTTGAGGATAAGGAGAGGGTCGTTAAGTGCGCCATGAGATGCTTGGAGTCCTTAGTGGAACAGTATTTTTAAGGGCGCCTCTCTGATATAGGGGCAAAAATAATCGTAGCACATTATTCATATAAAAGAAATTTTAAGATAGATTATAATAATAATAATAATAATAATAATAATAATAATAATAATAATAATAATAATAATAATAATAATAATAAAATAATAATAATAATAATAATAATAATAATAATAATATTAATAATAATAATAATAATACTCTGAGCTGGGAAGCCAGTGACGGCTTCAATAATGGAAAATAGACCCCCAAAGTAGAGGTTTTGTTTCTATTTTTCATAAATAATAATAATAATAATAATAATAATAATAATAATAATAATAATAATAATAATAATAATAATATTAATAATAATAATAATAATTATGGCATTCTCGATTCCGGGTCTGTCAACTACGGAGTCGAGCACGTAGACCACTTGGCTAGCGTGGTCCTCACGTTCTTCCTAAATTGATTAACTCTCATAATATATAGTCAGAATTGCAGCAACTCGTAAGCTGTGAAATAAGTAGTTATCTATTCGATTCATTCCCGTTGGCATAAATAACTCCAAAAATACAACTACATATTTTGAGAACTTGGTAAGCATTCATAAATCACAGGTAGTAGTGCCTAATGCATGTGGCCCCATGTACAAATATCGGCATTATAATAATTATAACTTCTTCATTGCAATTGTATGTACATAGTTAGTCATTCTGGGTATATAGAATTAGTTATAATTTTTTTCATTAATAAGTATCGTTTTGTATCCCATTAGAATGATGGGTGGGCACAGATCTTTTGGAGCTAAGGGATTAAGGCTGCATGCCCCTCGTTATGAAGGGCATGCAGCAATTCCTCCTTGCAACGGTATGGCACCCGGGATTGTCAATTACTCGTGCGTATCACGATGGTTTCGATCGCAAGTCTACCAACTCCGCACACCTGACTGGAAATATTAATTATAATGTATTTTTTTTAAGTGAGTGTGACACCAGGACGGGCAAAAAATAAAAAATAAACATCCCTCATGGGGCCTGGGCAGAAGAAAGCAAAATATAAATAGATTCAGACATGAAGAGTGTTGTGACTTGTTAGATGTGATGGGATAATATGGGTGAAACGAATATCCAAGAATATTCGGAGTTAATGTAGGCATAGAAAAAGAACCGTAACTTATGGAACACTTAACCTTCAGTTTTCGATTTCTTTAAAATAATTCATTGTGTAATCCTGTCTACTTTGCAGATACTTATATCCTATTCATTGACCTATCACTGATGCATCGGATCTTCGCCAAAACTATTTCGATATTACCCGTGATTCATGTCCTGCGGCTATCTCTCATACTCACATTTGCATGTACATACATATTTCATGATAAGATAAATAGTGTAAACACACACACATTTACATACACATATATGTAATGATTTGCCTGGGACTGTAAATGCATTTTTAATTGTGATTACAGACAACGTGAAAATGTGAAGAGAATAAAAGACGTCAATAGCGGTAAAGACCTTCAAGATGTTAATAGTCTAGATAAGTGGCCACATAAGTGGTGAATGGAATTCAGCGCGTCAGGCTGTAAAGAAATGAAAGTACAGAAGAATGCGAGAGGCTCCATCTTAAGGGATTCTAATGCCAGGAGAGGGTAGTCTCCGTGGCAAAATGGTAGCGTCTGCGACTCTGAGGCGGCAGGTCGAGGGTTCGCACCCCGTCACGGACTGAGGTTAGTAAGGGCATACACTCAGGGTAACGATTGCAGCTGCCAAAACAAGTCCTTCGTAAGAAGGCAACCGTTCTAGCCCTTAGTGGAAAAGGGAGTTCGTGACGTAAAACCGAATCCATCCAATGCCAGGAGTGGAAGAATCTGAGACTGAGAGATCTAGAGCATATTGTATGGGAAGATTTGTCACCTAA
>JAXCGZ010021447.1:25000-27500 GCA_037179515.1 Halocaridina rubra
TGACCATGCAATATAGCATCATTGCATTATTTTTGAACATAAAAAGTATTCCAAACTTTGCTCAATATCTGTGGTTGTTGACGACGTAACAACAAGCTCATTCCCAGTTACCAATGGTGTTCCATAGAGCTCTGCTCTGTCACCTAGTCTTTTCCTTCTCCTCATCAACAATCTTCAGCAGTCCCCATCCTCCTCTCTTCTCCACATCTTTGCTGATGCTTCTACCCTTAATTTTTCCCCTGCCTTTTATTCTCAACCTTGATGTGCTACTCTTAATCAGTCTTGTATTATTCTTTCTTCAACTCTTAACTCCAATTTACACAGCGTATCTGAGTGGGGCACCCAATATTTAGTTAAATTTAGTGCATCTAATACGAATCCATGACCAAATCACAGTGGAAAAAATCCCAGCGGACAAAATCCCAGTGGACAAATTCCCACCCTCTTATCCCAAAAGTGGACAAAATCCCATTCTCATATAAGATTAAGAAGCTTAAGTGTCAGGCTATTCGCCCGTTATCATATTATATTATACTATATAAAGATAACATATACAATTTTATGATTGCAAAATAAGTAACAGAGTAATAACACATATGACTGTTGTTCCATAAGAACATAAGTTGCTTAATCCTACTGTTCATCCATTTTGGTTTGTTCTTTGTTGAACTAAATTGTTTCTTAGGTATGTAATCTCTTTGTATTTCCTTAAGGATGTCTACAAAATAATAAACCCCAACAATCCACTTCCACCTGTTTTCCTGCAACATCGTTCTCCTATCCCCCTCTCTGTATGGAATATCTTTGAATCCACCATAACTCGAGGTGATAGGACCAACAATATCTGCTAAGGTTGGAGCAGGTCATTCCATTATCTCATCGGTCACCAGCATACAAACATATGGGCTGTGATTGAGACCTTCAGAAAGGATCAGCCACCAGCTGCAACAATAATGCCTCAAGACGAGATTGGTGAAAGACCACAGAAACGTGGCCGCAGAGCTCAAAAAACCTTTGAAGAACGCCTTGTCAACCTGTGTTCAAATAGCCAATCCTCATCTAAGATTGTAGAGCAATTCCTGCAGGGTGTTGGAGCATGCATCCGTTTCAAGTGATTATTCATAATTATGTATACCTAAATGGAGCATAACTTTGTGAGCATGAAATAAATGTATATAATGAATATTGTGTAAATTGTCTCAATCTGACTTTAAAATTTTAATTAAAAGTTTTTTATTTTTATACATAAGACTTATTCCTGAGACTGAATTTTATTTATCCTATTTTATTTTGTTTGCTTTATTTATGAGACTTTAATAGTCAATGTCAAAATTGTTTATTTTTATATAAGAGACTAATATTGTCTGCTGGGAATTTGTCTACTGGGATTTTATCCTTTTACCCTCCAAGACATGGTGCATGGCTATCTCTTCATCTTCATATCTTCCTCATAGTCTTATTGTCTTCGAACTAACGAAATTTACCCTCTTACATCTGTTAACATATTAGAAATCCAGTTAGCCTTTATCTTATCTTGTTGGAGTCTCATAATCCAAATTTCTGCATTTACATCTAAAATATTGGGGGCTCTTTTTCGTTTTCGTCTTTACTTTTCCTCTTTTCAGTTACTTTAAAATCCATAACTTACGTTACTGCATGAATATCTGGGGTGCTTCTTCTTATATTTATCTCCTTGATAGGGTTGATTCTAAGGCAGTCAGACTCACAAATGACCCTTATTTTACTTCTAATCTTGATTCTCATTTTCTTCGCCCTAAGGTATCATACCTTTTTCTCGTCTATTGCTACTTCTTCCATCGCTGCTCTGATGAGTTGGCGAATGGCAGTCCTCCCATGCTGCCAAGGCCATGTAAAACTCGCCAAGCAGCCTCATCTCACAGGTATTGTGTGAAAAGCTCGCAGATTAGTTGGTGCAGCAACTGCTTCTTCCCATCCACCTCCAGACTCTGGGACTCTCTTCCTCCTTCTGTCTTTCCTAATTCTTATCACCTATCTTCCTTCAAAAAGCGGATCTATCTTCATCTCAGGCCCTAATCCTGCAGTATCTCAAGGTCTTTATAACTTCGACTGTTCTTTCAGCCTGTCCTTTTCCTATTGTGTATCTTTCTTATGCCTTGTCCTTAAACTTCTACTTTTTCTTCGTCTCAGTCTTATCTTGTTGCCCAGGCATTACGAGAGCGATTTTCTTGCCTTTCCCGGGGTTACACTCATGAAAAAATACTTAAGGGGAATTTAAGTTCTAGTGTGATATTGTTTGAGTGGTCAAGTTTTGGATCTTGTATAAATAGCTAACCTACAGAAGTTAAATAACCGAGATATTGTTAGGTGTGGTTTTGCTAGGTTAGGATCTTGCCTTGTAAATACGAGTAGCCCCAGAGCACCCAGGGATTACTCTTCTTTACATGATCTCATATTTTTCATAATTCCTCTTACCAGCTTGAGAAGGCACTCAAGGATTAAAATATTTCCTCTGGTCCTG
>JAXCGZ010021447.1:35000-46856 GCA_037179515.1 Halocaridina rubra
ACTTAATTTGGTTATGTTTTAGTGGCAGGAAAATACCCGCAGAGTTTTTCACTTTTGCAGAATGTTTTCTATTATCGTCATTATTATTAATTTTGTTATACCAACTTTCTCTAGTCTTGCTTTAGCATTAATATTCATGATTCTGAGAAAATCAGACGCTCGGTTACAACACTCTTTTAGATCATCTGAGGAGAGTATACATTCAGTTGAGATTCTTTTCACTTGAGTGTTTGACTATATAGAGTAACGTTCAGATAACATACTCTGAGTGAATTTGAGGCTTTTTTTCAGACACCCTGTTAATATCTTTCCCTGAGTGCATCTTGAGGATAGCAGACACTCAGTTCACATACACTTTGTGTGAGTGCACGTTAAGATAGCAGACACAAAGCTGATATGCTCTTTGCGTGAACTCATTTTAGGATAACAGACACTCATTTGATGCACTTCTTGTGTGCATTTTAGGAGAGCAGAGATTCAATTTAATATATCATAATATGCTTGAGTACATATGAGGATAGCAGACATTGATTTGATGCACTCTACTTGAGTGCGTGTGAGGATGGTAGACAACTAAGTTAAGATACTCTTTGTGTAGAAGACACTCACTTAATTATACCCTTGCTGGAGTGCATCTGAGTAAAGTGAAATAACAGCTGTCTCGTTAATTAACCTTTCAGCAGGTTATAATGATAATGCACTTTTGTTGTTGTTGTTTTTTACAATTTCCCCCCTTCAAATGGGGTGGGCAGAGTTATAATACAGCTGGGGAAGTAAGGTTGGATGCCCTTAATAATACCTCGTGATGGGATACTATCGTCCTGTGAGAAATTTTTTTCAACATTGCGCTGGGTAACTTATATGAGAACTTATGTAACATATGTATTACTACATTGATTTATTTTTTCATATAAGAACTCACGCTTGTGTATGTTCCCCAAAGTTCGATTATTCACACACGCAAAAAACATATGTATTTAAGCAAATTACTACAGATCTTGAGTACGTGGCTCAAGCGGTAGCGTCCGCGACTCTGAGGCGTCAGGTCGAGGGTTCTCGCCCCGTCACGGTCTGAGGTTAGCAAGGGCATGCACTCAGGGTAACGATTACATCTGCCAAAACAAGTTCTTCGCAAGAAGGCAACCGTCCTAGCCCTTGGTAGAAAAGGGAGTCCGTGAGGTAAAACCGGAACAAACGAACTACAGATCTTGAGTGTTTGCATAATAATGTCACTGAATGGTTGTATCAGCTGTTAGCTGCTTCATTACAGAACTGTGTATTTATTATATTCAATCATTTAAACTTTTTTTCCAAAAAGTTTATCTTAATATAGTAAGAAGTCTTTTTTTCCAGTTAAAATTACTTTACTTTTCTGCAATTGTCACTCTTCTGTTATTTTTCAAATTGGTTTATACATATTGTGAATTTATTTGAGATTGTGTCATTTCTAGAAAGTTCACACTTATCAAAGCATTAACTTCGAAGACGAACAATCGACCATATGTGCTTACGCGTGAGCGTATCCGGAGGGGATAACCCTGAACGGTTAAAGGAAACTCTTTTAAACTTTCTCTTCTCCTCATTTGGTATATAGTTATTAAGAGGTTGGTAATATTGATGACTGAGGGGGATGGTGGTGGTAGTAAGAGAGAGGGTAAGAATGGATATGTTGGTATCAGAACTGTACTTGTTTGGTCACAGTTATTGGTGGATGTGATTGTGGCGGGTATTTCAAAGTGGATCATTTTGATGACGGATGGTTAAAATGTATACGGAGAGAGGAAAAAAAAAGGTTGTTATTATTAAAACTGTCCTTGTTTGGTCGCCGTTGATAGTGGACGTAATCCTGTTGGTAGGTATTTCTAAGTAGGTAATATTGATGACTGATGGTTATAATATAGGTGTTGAGAAGAAAAAAAAATATTTATGCTTGTTTCAAAACTAGATTTTTTTTCCCCAGTTGCTGATGGATCTGTGTGTAGTAGGGAATTTTAGTGTTGGTAAGAGCGATGTTTGAGGGTAAATGACAGTGGTGGAGATGGCGATTATGTTTATATTAAAATTGCATGTGTTTAGTTGCTACTGTTGGTGGGTCGTTTGAGAGAGAGAGAGGAGAGAGAGAGGAGAGAGAGAGAGAGAGAGAGAGAGAGAGAGAGAGAGAGAGAGAGAGAGAGAGAGAGAATGTTTGTAAAGAAGTTTGATAACTGCAATAACTGCTGGGAATCGTAGTGATGGAGCAGATAAAAATGATTATGTTGGTATCAGCTGTAATAGTAGTGATGGAAAAAGATAAAAATCTTATATTATATGAAAACTATATTTGTTTGGTTGCAGTTGTTGGTGGGTGTAATGGAAGCCGAACAGTTTTGTCTCGGTGTATATATTGGCAAATAGAAAAGGTGAGGTGCTGGGTTATCAGAGATAATGAGATGAGAGGTAGGACTTGAGATGCTGATTGTGTAAATCAATCAAAATATATTCTGCATATATTTTTTTTTATCCTTGGTGATGGAAGAAAAACTATTCCACTCGTATTTAAGAACATAAGAACATAAGAATAGAGGACACTGCAACATGCCTACTGGCACACACGAGACAGCTCCATTTTTGAATTGTATTTTCAGCATGTCTAACCTATTCTATTCTACTCTACTTATTTATTCTATTTTTCTTTTATGATTTTTCTAATAAGCACTAACCTATTCATACCCACCCTACCTCTGTCATATGTCTATCTAATCTACATTTGAAGGTGTCTAAGGTATTGGCATTTACTATCATACTAGGAAGCCTGTTCCATGCATCTGCTACTCTATTACCAAACCAATTTTTACCAATTTCCCTTCTGAATCTAAATTTATCAAGCTTAAATCCATTATTACGAGTTCTGGTTTGATCATGAATTTTTAAAACTTTATTAATATCTCCCTTGTTAATCCCTTTAAACCATTTATACACTTCAATCATATCCCCCCTAACTCTTCGCCTCTCTAGAGAATGTAGATTAAGTTTTTTTAATCTGTCCTCATATGGTAGATTTCTGATATTGTGTATCATCTTGATCATTCTTCGCTGCACTCTCTCCAAGGATTCAATTTCCATTCTATAATAGGGTGACCAGAATTGCACAGCATAATCTAAATGGGGCCTAACTAATGCAAGATAGAGCTGCAAAATAACTTTTTCCGTCCTATTGCTAACGCTTCTTGAGATAAATCCTAAAATTCTGTTTGCTTTATTTCTTGACTGCTGTGCATTGCTCTCTTGGCTTAAGATTACTACTCACAAGAACTCCCAAATCCCTTTCACACTGAGAACTCATGATTTCATGGTTATTTAGCTTATAACTAGTATTGTCTTTTATAGTACCCATTGTAACTACTTTACATTTTTCAACATTAAATTCCATTTGCCATTTGTCCGACCATTCAGATAATCTATTTAGATCTTCCTGTAAAGCATGAATGTCTTCTTTTCCATTTATAGTTCTACCTATTTTAGTGTCGTCTGCGAATTTACTTAGGTCACTACTGATATCCGAATCCAGATCATTTAGATATACGATGAATAATAGGGGACCCAGTACCGAGCCTTGTGGTACCCCGCTAGTAACCGAGCCCCACTCTGATTTCTCTCCATTTATGCAAACCCTCTGTTTTCTGTCTTTTAACCATTGTTTGATCCATCTGAGAACAGCTCCTCCTATACCATGAGCTTCCAGCTTTTTAACTAATCTTTTGTGAGGAACTCTATCAAAAGCTTTGCTAAAATCTAGATATATGGTATCATATTCTTTGCCACAATCTACTGCCTCGTAAACTTCTGAATAAAAAGACAGTAAGTTTGTAAGGCACGAAAAACCCTTAAGAAACCCGTGTTGTGAAAGTTTTATCAGTCTGTGTAATTCTAGATGTGCCCTTATTTTATTTGCAATTATGGATTCTAGAATCTTACCCACTGTTGACGTTAAACTTACCGGCCTATAATTATTCTTTTTAACACGTTCTCCTTTTTTAAATATTGGTACCACATCTGCCAATTTCCACTCCATGGGTACCGATCCTAATTTTATTGCGTCGATTCGTAGGAAGGTACTGAAAGGGATAGGGGAGAGGCGGACTTATTATTATTATTTGGTTATTAGTGTTGTTGTTGTAAAAAAAATATACAACATTGAGAGATAGCAAAGTATATAATATCTGCTACTTATTCTTGCGTTATGGTTGTGAACATCATTCTTCCGTAGTGGAGCATGGCGTCTGATGTAAATATATTTTGCTGTCAACATGATTTAATTAGTTTATATTTGTTGCAGGATTTTATTGCCTTTCTTATATACCTATTATTATTATTATTATTATTATTATTATTATTATTATTATTATTATTATTATTATTATAATTATTATCATTATTATTATTATTATTATTATTATTATTGTCGTTGTCATTGTTATTATTATTATTATTATTATTATTATTATTATTATTATTATTATTATTATTATCCGTTGTATATTGCTAGTGCTGTTTCAGTATTTCCTATAGTTCTCTCATGTAACTGGTTTACAGTGGTTCCAACTCGCGGCCCCGTGAGTTAGTCTGTCAGTACTCGAAGGAAATACCACCCCTGAGGAAAAACCAAAGCTGGAACATTTTATTACCTGGTTTGTCGAGATCCCTTTAAAAACTGGACAGAACCAGTTAATACCACAAGAATACTTGAAGGGTGAAACAAGTTGTCTTGTTCTTTGTTTTTTCTGTACACAAAAACTTTGTATTATGACGCATATTCTGAAAATAGTTTCATTATCATCAACTGTGTTTGTGAAACTTTGGAGGAATATTGTATTGTGATTACATGCGTTAAAAAGTTACAAATGTGAGGCTTCTTTCATTTTGTTTGCTAAATCTTGTCACTTCACAGAATTTGCGAAAATATAATGAAATAGATCAAATAGCGTGTCAATGAGTGGGGCATAGCCTAACCCACCTTCGATAAGTCAACTTTTTATTTTTTCTATGTGACCGTCCAGACGACCTCTTTGCTCTTTACTGAAGGGAAGTTAATTTCGACATAAAAATGTGCTTTACATTTCTAATGTTAGTAAGTTATGCTTAGTTACCATATGTCGTTATTCTAGGACTTATTCCTGCCATGTTTCTCGGTCTTCTTTGCTGTGACTATTCTTTCAGCCTGTATTTTTATTGCTTATCTTTTGTCTTATTTCTGCCATGTCCTTAAGCTGCTAATGTTTTCTTAAATGTTTTCTTCGTTTCTTAATGCTATGGCACGATGATGGTAATATATTTGCTGATCCCAGTGTCACACTCATAACAAAAAGCATTACCGCTCACAGGATGCATTCTTAAGGCTTTTGAGAATGTAAATTCTGAAGTCATAGAAAGCTTCTACCACTGAGGTAGTAAACTGAAATGATATCACTGAAAGTCGAGAGGTAGTAAACTGAAATATCACTGAAAGTCGAGAGCAGTTAGGTTGGATCTGTAAAACTCACTTTGGTCTTTTCCAAGACCCTAGATCTCTTTCAAAGTGTTAGAGTCCTACTTTTAGCTGTGTACAAGTGTTATTACTCTTTAAAATGATTGTGTATATATACACCCAGTAAATGTGAGGTAGTACACTCAAAGGATATCACTGTGTAATGCGAGTGAAAGCAGATGGGTAAGACCTGTAAAATGCCCTCAAGACTTTCTGCAAAAAGACGTGAGTTTCTCTGTGACCTGTTCAAAGTCGCGAGTAAGCTTACTACTTCTAACTGTTGGCATGATACTGTGGTAGATATTACGTTCTCAAAAGTCTTAGGGTCGAAGCCCGTGTAGATTATTATTATTATTGTTATTATTATTATTATTATTATTATTATTATTATTATTATTATTATTATTATTATTACTATTATTATTATTATTATTATTATTATTATTATTATTATTATTATTATTATTATTATTATTATTATTATTTCTTTCATGACAATTGCCAAATTGAACTCTCATGTTCGGAGATGGCCCAAAGCTATAAATGTCTTTGAGGTATGTCACTGGACTTGCTCTCCAGAGTGACGCCAATCAGGTGAGAAATGCAACCAGGTCTCGCTCTGGGTGAAAAGAACTAAGTACAGAATCCAAGGAGTGAAACGCTGATTAGTACCATTCGATTGGAGATTGTGACACATAAAACGGTGGATTATAATGAAATAATATGTCAGCTTTAATAGAATTTTTCGCTTTACAAATGGAGGTATGTTTTCCTTCACGTGAAAACTTATGTCTCTATCTGGTTTAAAAAAAAAAAAAATTCTGTGAAGGAAGTTATAAAAGTACTTGAAAGTAGATAAAATTTTAACCTCATTAAGTCGTCTCTGAGTTTTAAAATCAGATATAGTGCTGCCCTTGAATAAGAAAATATATTTTCGAGTTTCTTTCTGTCAAAGGAACGGATAACGATTCTACGAATAATACAAACTTTAATTTCTCATGAAATATTATAATTAGACAATATTCCAGTTTTAATACTGTTTTTCGTGATATAAATCGAAGTGCTGCTACCCGCTGGTGACAACATTTCTGATGTCTCCCTTTGGGCACAAGAGCGAAGAGCATATACTGAAGCAATGAAGTGTTGATCATTGTTACAAAAATGATATATCCAAATAGAATACCAATCTTGATGACATCGTGATCAAATCTTATTATGGTGTTTCATAGTGCGAATTCTAGGATTCATTAGTTTGACTATTTTCTTTGTCTTTTTTTATTGTTCATTTGTCTCTTATGTCTGCCTTGTCTTTAAGGCGTACTTTCTTTTTTCTTCTTGTCCGATGACTGCAATTTGTTTCGCCGGTCCCGGTGTTACACTCATTATAATATGCAATTAAAGCTATCCTTATAAAACCCCTGACACTTTTTTTTCTTAGTTATTATAATATGAACACCTCTAACTGACTAGCATCTATCTGTTTTGGTAAGTTAATACTGACCATTGGTATATTCAGATGTCTACTGTCCCCATTTTTACTAACGCTAAGATCGCTGGATTTCTGAGTTTATTTTGCAAAGCCCTTGAAAATAGAATTTACAGTCATTTTTTATGACAGTGAATTAACTATAGCAATAATTGATACTAATTATAAAGCTTGAAAAATATTTAACTGAAGAATAAGCTAACTTATATCAGATGTCTTGTATGCAGGCACGTGTCCCCTGTACAGCTATTGGCATAATAATAATAATAAAAAAAAACAGATTATAGATTAGGGCTGGGAAAACCATGGTAATCAAGTTACCCATGACAGTTGACTTCTTAGGAACGTGAGAGCCTGATATTTCTTAACTGTTCCCGGAGTGGCCAGCAGTGAAAAGTGATATGGAACCGTGACATCTCATATCGAGTTTGAGCAATCGGGTCTAGTAAATATGGGTAACCCCCAAAACTCCATGTGAAGTTAAATAACCCCTTGAGTTGTGAGATTAAGTTAGGCTGGATTACTATTCTTGTAAAATATAAATAACCCAAGAGTACCTTAAGAATAATAAATGTTTTTATTAACATATTCAAATATTGTTTCATATATTAGATTATGGACATGGTAAAATATATATTACATGTCTAATCGCGGAGCTTAAGAAAGAGACGGAAATTGTCTTTCTTCCTCTGTCAGAACTGTCATTTAATGTTCATTGGTGATGCCATCAGATAGGGGACCACGGTGCCAAGTGGTCAGCGTTATCGACTCGGGAGTAGACAAACTCGCAATCGAGGGACTTTAGGAGGGGCATCCAGCCTTCTTTCCACAGCCACTCACTGTCTGCGTCCACCATCATAAAATAATAGGATATATATATATATATATATATATATATATATATATATATATATATATATATATATATATATATATATATATATATATATATATATATATATATATATATAATGTGCCACTAATTGATTATACTGACACGAAAAACGAGGATTATTATATTATTTTTAGTTTATTTTATTTTTAATGAGTGTGACACCTGGACGGGCCAAATAAATAATAAAATGAGATTGCCCTCAATGGGCCTGAGCACGAAGAAAACATACAGTAAAGAGAAGCAGAGATAGAGAGTGTAGTAACTTGTCAGATGTGAAGGGATTATAAGAGATGTGTAACACATATTCAAGAATATTCGGTGTTCATGTAGCATAGAAAAAAGAATTGTAACAGAAGGAAGACTTAACATCGAACTGTCCTGGATAATCCTATTTAATTCCAAAAGACCTTCAGCTGTAGTACTGATGACGACATCAGATGTGTGGGAATAGTACTGGAACAGAATAAATCTTGAGTCGCCGGCGGTTAAAACTCAGAAAATAATATAAATGTAGCTGATATAAATGTGTTATTTTCAGCTGTCTGCTACGATGGCTTCGAATATAGCTTTTAAAAAATGAGTTAGTTTGAGCCCTCGGAGCATCCATGAGTTTGCTTAAGGGGGGTTTACACGGTCAAACGGTTCGTCGAACGCGGTTCGTATTTGAAGTGATGTTCGAACGTGTGAACGGGGTATTTGGTTGTCGAACACGTTCGACAAACGTGTTCGACAACTAAATACCCCGTTCACACGTTCGAACATCACTTCAAACACTTGTCTGTCGAACCGCGTTCGACGAACCGTTTGAACGTGTAAACCCCCCTTTACTCTGTTGCTCTCTGGTGAAAGCAAATACACCCTCCAGTTATTATCTGTTACATCCTGCGAGGGAAGGAAACTTTTGTCGTTTTGAATTTGCTTTTATTTTACATCATTTTATCTGACTACGGATTTATTTATTTTATTTATTTATTTATTTATTTATTTATTTATTGTTTTCTTGTTTTATGTTTATTCAAGATGTGATTTTATATACCACGAATCTGTAGTGATGATAAAAATTTCTAGACTTTTTCAATGCAGATTTTAATGAGAGAAAACATAATTATGGTCATCTGTAAGAGTAAGGGAGTATGGCTAAGATTCCGTGGCTTTTTTGCCGCTGTGGATTGTTAATTCCTGAGTGTTAATAAAGGTACAAACACCGTTTCGTATGTCACAAATAGACACCATTCGAATAGAGGTTGACCCGCAAATGTTGGATTAGGGGATTAAGGTTGGATGGCCTTCCTAACGCCCCGTTATTTTTATCTAATACGTGATAGTCACTTCCCAGCTAGCGCACTCTGCCACTGAGCTACCGCTGACCCCATTACTAAACTAGAATCATATCCCATGATGAGTTGTTTTTTTTTTTTTTTTTTTTTTTTTTTTTTTTTTTTTTTGAGAACAGCGAAAGGGGGAACTGTTTATCCAAAAATTGTAATGGGATACATAGTGAGATTTCATAGTTGACAGGACCTTAGGTAATGTAGTTTTTAGATGAAATTTATCCCACCGCGGTGCGTTTGGGAGGGCATTCTTCCCTAAGATTCCTGTTCCAATATGACTATGTCCACCCCCATTGGAATGGGAATTCATGGTGACACATAAACGATACCTTTTTATATTCCAGTTCACTTTCATTAGGCAATGATTGGCTAATGATCATTTCAAACTGCTCTTGGAACGTGTTTTTATATAGAAAGATTTGAGATGTCTTTCTGTTTTTTAAGGGGACAATTATCCAAACAGGATTTATTGCTCGCACTCGCATGTAGTTATTAACACGAATGATATTGTAATTAGTTTTCTTATACTACTACTACTACTACTACTACTAATAATAATAATAATAATAATAATAATAATAATAATAATAATAATAATAATAATAATAACAATAGCAATAACAATAACAATAACAATAACAATAACAACAATAATAATAATAATAATAATAATAACAATAACAATAACAATAACAATAATAATAATAATAATAATTGTTTGTCGCTTTATGTGTCACTGTTAATCCCCATATGAATAAGGGTGGGTACAGATGGGTTGGAGCTAAGCTATTAAGGCTTGATGCCCTTCCTAACGCCTCTCGTAAATTTGTTCAGGTTTTACGTCACGGACTCCCTTTTCTACCAAGGGCTAGGACGGTTGCCTTCTTGCGAAGGACTTGTTTTGGCAGATGTAATCGTTACCCTGAGTGCATGCCCTTGCTAACCTCAGACCGTGACGGGGTGCGAACCCTCGATCTGCGCCGCTGAGTCGCGGACGCTAACGCTTGAACCACGGTGACTACTAACGCCTCTCGTAAATTATAATGACAATAAAAATACTACTACTACTACTACTACTACTACTACTACTACTACTACTAATAATAATAATAATAATAATAATAATAATAATAATAATAATAATAATAATAATAAGGGCAGGTTAGTTTTAGTTATTTTTCTGTGATTTATATAAATAGCAACCGTAGCTAGAAAAATAGAATAGGCCAACATACAAAAAGAGATGGTTATTGGCACTTATTTTAGAAGACTAAAGTTCATCAAGTTATCATCGAAATTAAATGGATAAGGAATATGAAGGTGCAGGTGACGTATATATAGAGTTTCTAGAAGGTGAACAAGTGTCATAGTATTTATAGGCAAGATATGTATATAGCCATTCATACCCAAGGCTCCATATTGCCTCTGAGGCGGCTTTTTCGAATTGCCTTTAATACCTACGATATCCTGCGTTGCTACAGTCCCCGTTCATTTAGGCCTTCAATGTATCGATTACATATAGATAGGCTGTAGGCCACGAAGCAGGAGAAGGCGAGCGAGCAGAGGGTAGGTTATAGAGGCAATATGGCGTCATACTTTGACCGAGCATGATCGAATTGTACTTTCTCTATGGTTCTATTTATGGTCATCGTAGACAGTCGGTAACTTTTTCATACAGGAGCAAAACACACTGGCCTTGCGTAGTGTCAGACTTTTAAACAACCCTTATCTCGTTTACTGTGTTTTTAAGCCGATACTAGCGTGAATATACCTTCTGAATTGAGCTGGTGGCCTTAGATATGTAATTCTCTTATGCTGTGAATTAATGGATTTTTATAGTTATTTCCTTCATTGGGTATGAGTTGGTGTTCTGCAAGTTAAGGTTTTTGCTCCTATTGTAGTTTTCACCTTATTTGGTGCTCCAGTCTGAATACCCCAGCTCCAACCTCTCGTCGTCTACCCCAAATTCAAATGGGGATTCATAGTGACATGATACGGCAGACAACAATGGGAGCGGTCTATAGGAACATTTATCACTATTGCTGCGTATCTATTGATAGTAATGCCATTATTCTGATATAATTTAGCTCATGAAATATTTATTATTCATCAAGATGAAATAGTGATTAGGTTAGGTTAAGGTACAATACTATAAACACTGAGGTATTCTACTTGCTATCATTGCCCAAAGATTTATTTCGGTTCTGAGAAAACATACTTGTCCTTGTGTTGTTCTGAGAGATGCTACAATAGTCGTTGTCGTATATATTTTTTGTTTTATAATGTGTTTGCAATCTCTCTCTCTCTCTCTCTCTCTCTCTCTCTCTCTCTCTCTCTCTCTCTCTCTCTCTCTCTCTCTCTCTCTCTCTCTCTCTCTCTCTCTCTCTCTCTCTCTCTCTCTCTCTCTCTCTCTCTCTCTCTCTCTTCCAGCTTGTACGCAGTTCTAGTTTGCTATTCTCTCTCTCTCTCTCTCTCTCTCTCTCTCTCTCTCTCTCTCTCTCTCTCTCTCTCTCTCTCTCTCTCTCTCTCTCTCTCTCTCTCTTTCCAGCTTGTACGCAGTTCTAGTTTGCTATTCTCTCTCTCTCTCTCTCTCTCTCTCTCTCTCTCTCTCTCTCTCTCTCTCTCTCTCTCTCTCTCTCTC
>JAXCGZ010021448.1:5000-10000 GCA_037179515.1 Halocaridina rubra
ACCGTGAGTTTAGCAAAGACTAAACGATATATATTAAACACTCTAAGCGTTAAACAAGGGCATAAAAACACCTCTTTATGATCCAAATAAAAATAAATAACCCTAAAACAAGATCTCAGCGATAGGTTAAGTATCTATAAAATTGAAAATTTGCATGACGCGTTTCACCTTCCAGTCCTCTTTCCAGGAAGGTCTGGAAAAGAAATTCTAATGTATTCATGAACTTCTATCATTTTTTTTTCTGGCTTACGCGTGTGTGTGTCCTGGGGATCACCAGCGAGATATTGGGGCTTTTATGAGGTATCCTCACATTTGCATCTTATGATCAAAGAGGAATTTTCTTCCAAGAGTACTTTAAGAGTTATGCGAACAAAAGAGGTTCGTTTTGAAGCTTGCATAAGAGGATGCTTTGATAATAAAGGAATATTTCCTATTTTAGGAGTAATTTTTGTGTCACAGAGGATTATTTCCACCTGCATGTGAGAGCCTTTTCATCTTCAGGGAAGTTTTCCACGTGTACCTCGGAATCTTATTATCAAGAAGGAGGTTGCAGGGATTATGATCAAGGAGGAGTCTTATGATCAAAAAGCGCTTTTACCATCTGGCCTTGTGGGTAGTTTATCCACCTGTACATGTGGGTCATATGATCAAAAAGCGCCCTTACCATCTGGCCTTGTGGGTCTTTTATCCACCTGTACATGTGGGTCTTAAGATCAAAGAGGGCTTTTACCACTTGGTCTTGTTGGGCTTATGATCAAAGTGGGTTTTTATCACCTGGTCTTGTGGGTCTTATGATCAAAGAGGAGTTTATCGGCCTGTACATGTGGGTCATATGATCAAAGAGGGCTTTTACCACCTGGACTCGTGGGTCTTATGATCAAAGAAGAATTTATCCACCTGTACATGTGTGTCTTATGATCAGAAGGCTTTCGCCACCTTGTCCTGTTGGTCTTTTGATCAAAGTGGGTTTTTATCACCTGGTCATATGGGTCTTATGATCAAAGAGGAGTTTATCCACCTGTACATGTGGGTCTTATGATCAAAGTGGGTTTTTATCACCTGGTCATGAGGGTCTTATGATCAAAGAGGAGTTTATCAACCTGTACATGTGATCTTATGATCAAAGAGGGCTTTTACCACTTGGTTTTGTTGGGCTTATGATACAAGAGGAGTTTAGCAACCAATTCATGTGAGCATAATGATCAAGAAGGAGTGTGTCCACCAGTACACGTGGGTCTTATGATCAGAGAGGACTTTAATAATCTGTATATGAAAATCTTATGATTTAAGAGGACTCTATCTACCTATGCATGTTGATCAAATGATCGAAGAGGAGTTTATACACCTGTCAATGTGATCTACATAATTAAAGAGGGCTTTATCCGCCTGTACATGTGGGTCTCAAGATCAAAGAGGAATTTACACCTGTCCATGTGGTCTATATAATTAAAGAGGGCTTTATCCACCAGTACATGTGGGTCTTAAGATCAAAGAGGAGTTTACACCTGTCCATGTTGTATATATAATTAAAGAGAACTTTATCCACCTGTACATGTGGGTCTCAAGATCAAAGAGGAGTTTTCACCTGCTCATGTAGTCTATAAAATCAAAGAGAACTTTATCCACCTGTGCATGTGGGTTTCAAGATCAAAGAGGAGTTTTCACCTGCTCATGTAGTCTATAAAATCAAAGAGAACTTTATCCACCTGTGCATGTGGGTTTCAAGATCAAAGAGGAGTTTACACCTGCCCATGTGGTCTCTATAATTGAAGGGGGTTTTATTCACCTATACATTTGGGTCTTAAGATCAAAGAGGAGTTTTTACATCTGCATCTATGGGTTTTGCAGACGAGATGATTTTCGATCTGTGATGGAAAGTCTTATGATGATACAGAAAATTACAATTAAGGCATTTATGTAAATATGAAAGGATATTATTTTTCTTAAATATTACTACCACTGCTATTATTACTGCTACTACTTCTACTACTACTACTACTACTACTACTACTACTACTACTACTACTACTACTAATTAACCAATAAATATGAGTTCAAAATATAAATAAATAAATAAATAAATAGGAACATTCAAATTAAAAATCACCATAATAAGAAAACACTTAATTGTGCATTTGATCTAAGTAACCCCAACAACACACTATCTTGCAATGGAGTGGAATCCTTCCTCGTCCCGAACTCATTCGTCTTGTTTACAAGGAACTGGAAGATCTAACCTGTTTTGACCTTCTGTTTTGGCCGTTTCCTTCTTTACAAAAACAGAGATTAAGTGACAGAGAAGGGAAAGCTTAACCTGTTTTGCCCCCTTAAATCTAGGCGTAACGAGGGCCAGGAAAAAAGGCCCTAGAAAATGTAAAAAAAAAATACGGGGTTTAATTTCTGTAAAACTCTAAGGAATAATGACGCCTTGTTTCAGAAGTTTACGAGGGGAAGGTATGATAAATGTAAATAAAATGTGGAGCAGATATGAATGTGTGGATGTATGTATGTATTTATATATGCATGTATGTATGTGTGGGTGTAGCTATGTATGTATGCATGTATACATGGATGCATGTATGTATACATGAATGTATGTATGCATGCATGAATGTATGTATGTTATGTACGTATGCATGTATGCAGGTATGTATGCATTTATGTATGTATGAATGTATGTATGTATGTATGTATGGATATGTGTATGTATGTAATCATGCATGCATGTATATATGAATATATGTATGTATGTACGTATGTACGTATGTGCGTATGTATTTGGGTGTGCGTAGGCCCGTGGTTGTATTAAAGTTCAACAAAATCGTAAAGCAATTAGGACAAACCTACTTGCAGTTTGGGAAATGAATGCACACGTATGTGTAAGTAAGTTGTAACTATTTGTGTGTGTGTGTTTGCATAAAGCCTAAGAGAATAGCAATATATATATATATATATATATATATATATATATATATATATATATATATATATATATATATATATATATATATATACATATATATATATACATATATATATATATATATATATATATATATATATATATATATATATATATATATATATATATATATATATATATATACCGAGGCCCCCCCTCTATCTCTCTCTAGATCTATATATACATATACATACTGCATATATATATATATATATATATATATATATATATATATATATATATATATATATATATATATATATATATATATACATATATACTATATATACATACATATATACTGTATATATATATATATATATATATATATATATATATATATATATATATATATATATATATATATATATATATATTTATAAATGAATATATGCATATATATATATACCGAGGCCCCCCCCCCTCTCTCTCTCTCTCTAAATCTATATATACATATAGATACTGCATATATATATATATATATATATATATATATATATATATATATATATATATATATATATATATATATACACTGTATATATATATATATATATATATATATATATATATATATATATATATATATATATATATATATATATGTGTATAAATATATATATATATATAATATATATATATATATATATATATATATATATATATATATATATATATATATATATATATATATATATATATATATATAATTTTGTGTGAATGGTTATGGCTACATAAGGAAATTGAAAGAAATTTTGAGATCTTTAGTAAATAGTACTTTCAAGTGTACTACTTATCTTCAGAGGAATCTGATTTGTACAAACGAATGAAGCGATATATATATATATATATATATATATATATATATATATATATATATATATATATATATATATATATATATATATATATATATACAGAAAACAGGAGGAAAAAAAAAGGAAAAGAAAAAGCAGCAAAGGGGATCATTTGCTTGACCACACCAACGCATGTAGAAAGTTTTGTTTTTGCCGCGGTCAAGGCATGAAACCAGGTTAATTAGATTCTGTCAGTGGTAGGAGGAAACAGGAACATATTAAACTGCTAACAATAGTAGTAACAGTGAACAAAACACACTAACTTTAATAAAAATAATAATTATAGTAATAATGAAAAATATAACATTAATATTAATTGTAGTAATACTACTACTACTACTACTACTACTACTACTACTACTACTAATAATAATAATAATAATAATAATAATTATATAAAAAATATCAATAACAATAACAACAGTACAGTAATAAGGACAAAAATAATGATATAATCACAAAAAAACAAAAAAGTAAAAATAATAATAATAATAATGATATTAGAAATACTATAAATAATATTATTATAAAGCTAATAATAGTAATTATGATATGATAATAATAATGGGACAATAATAGTAATAATAGAAAAAGAGAAATAATTGATAATAATAACAATAAAAAAAAGGTAAAACTAAATCAGTTGTAGATAAAAAGAATAATATGTTGTTTCCAATATTTCTTTGTTTCGAGCCTGAATGAAGCATACTAGATAATATGGGCTCAATTACAAATAATCCATGACTTAATTTAATATTTCGGTGCTCGGTTAAGTTAATTATTGCAGATTCCAAGATGTTTTTCTAGTAATAATATCCTTACTTCTTACTAAGATAGAAGCATAATGCTTGAACAAAGCACTGGAAGTGCTTTTTGAAGGTAATGTCTTTCAAAAACTTCCATATGAAGATTAGAAAGAAGAGGAGATATGGGGTTCCTCATAGCCATACCAAAAGTTTGTTGATAATATTTATTGCCAGAAACAAACTTGCAATCTGCAACACAAAGGTGAATGAGTTGTAAAAGAAAATTATTAGGTAATTGAATAGAATAATAATCTAGTTCAACACAAAGGTGAATGAGAGGTCGAGGGTTCGTGCCCCGTCACGGTCTGAGGTTAGCAAGGGCATGCACTCAGGGTAAAGATTACATCTGTCAAAACAAGTCCTTCGCAAGAAGGC